>WBNP01000616.1:884624-923867 GCA_013401095.1 Passerina amoena | reverse complement strand
TGCATCACTCAGAGCTGAGAAGAAACCTGGGTCAGGAGCTGTATTTTAATAGAACTGCAAAGACGTGCCTAGTGTTTCATTAAGCACTTCAGTTTGACTTGCTAGCTTCAGACAATGCTGTTACTGACACTGATGCTTGCTCCAGTGAACTAGGGAAACAGGGAGAAGAGTGCAGTTTGTGTTTGTTTGTTCTACTGTTCCAGATGGATTAAGCTAAATTATTCTCATCTCAGTGACTTGCTGCAGACATAAAGGGTTGTGATTCTTACTCTGTTGAGAAACAAGAACATTGCCTCTGCTCCAAAATCTCATTTGTTTTTTTCTTTTTTTTTTTTTTTCCCCTTATGCATAATGTGTTCCTCTGATGTTTGGTAGTTAAGTGAATCATAAACTTTTCATGCTCTGCAGTGGGTATATTCATATGTAAAATTACTACTATGCTTGTCATGAAATTGTAATAGGACATAGCACTTATCACAGCTGTGGACTTTTTCCCAACCATCTGAATCTCCAGGTGTGCCCTTGAATTGACAATAACAAGGTGATATGCTACTGTTATAATTTTACTGTATTTTATGTCACTGTCTGGGAAAATAGTTTCATAAGAAAGAGTTAATATAGGTTCCTGTTCCTAACTTTTTTGCAAGATTCACATTTTTTACATGTTAGGAATTTCATGCGAAAACATATAACTGCATAGATGCAAAAAAGATATATAAAACTTCGTGAACTTTATGGATTAAAATGTTAAATTTCAATAAAGCAATAAGGTCTTTTATAGTTCAGATTAATAAAAATATTTTATAAAACTAAAAGCAAAGATTTTACATTGTTGAGCATAATTTCTGGCTGCTAATAGTTTGCGTCAGTGCAAATCATAATGACCTGTAATTAGAACATTCGAATTCCACTCTCTTTGCAAGAAAGGAATGAATGACAAATAAAACCTATCTGATTTATGGAAATTTCACATGCATCTGGGGGTTTCTTAGTTTCCCACCCTGACTGCCCCATCCCCCTGGTCCCCCCAGCTCAGAATTCCATTATCTTTATTTAATATTTCCCAAAGTAGTCAATAAGGGTGAAAATCTTACACAGTTCATCAGTAGAATGCCCTTTATTGCCATTGCATTTTTCATGTAGTTGGAGAAGGAACACAGACAAAAGGAGTCTGGGGTTATGTTAGGACTACCTGTTGTCTCCCTGGTACATCTGTGTAGTTTTGGCTGTAGGCATTACAGTGAAATGGACTTCTGCTGCCACTTTTTCAGATCCTCCAGAGGACATTTGGGCTACTCAATGACTTCCAAATGCCGTTATGTTGCTGGAATATTTTCACAGGACTTTATCTTCACAGGTGTTTTTTCAGCAGCATTATGTCTTATAAACTCCAGAAAAGAAGAAAGTAATTTGAAAGAACTAAGTGGATTTTGAAGTGTTCTTTGTTGGTTGATTTCTATTAGTCTACTTGGTAATTGGATGTTTTTGGAGGGATTGTTATGGTTTTTCTTTATACTGAGAACTAATACTTCAGGTGATGCAGTGAACCTGATTTTAAGCTATTAAAATTACATGTTTATTGTTTCCACTTTACATTTGTAAAATTCCTATAATTAAGAAAATCTTAAGGAAATTACTAATGAAAGATCTTTTCATTTATAGCATAGACATCTTGGTGACTTACATACAAACACCTTCTAGTGATATACTGTTGTCTGATGGGAGAAGGGAAGAATCTGTTTTCTCTATTTTTTTCTTAAAAGTGGACATATTCGTCTGTAATCTGCAAATAATTAAGTACAGAAACATTGTTTGTTGGTAAACTGTTGTCCTGCCTATAGTTGCTATTCCTGCCCTTGAGGTTAAGAGAATTTGCATTTTTGAGACCAGATTTAGGTGTTGAGTCTACAGAGTTTTGATCCCTACCTTACTTACAGCAACCAGCTTTTGGATGAATCTAGGCTTAACCACAGAATTTTGTTACACAGCCTCCTCAAAACAAGATGTTGCCTTACCTGCACATGCTGTTGTATGTAAAAAATGTACCTTGCATTGCTATCTTGGGTTTAGCATATATCTGTAGACCACAGTATTTTTTGTTTTGCCTTAAGTTTCTACCATACTTACCTGTAAAGCGACTAATGCCTAAATCACATAAAAGCTGAATCTCATAGAATGAATTGTGAATCACTGATACTTAATGAAGTGAATTTTCCTAGGGAATGTGGGGTTTTTAGCTATGATAAAAACCCCACATTAGTGATGCATTTTTTCTTTTAAACAATGTAATTTCGAGACTACAGAGGAGCCAGCTGAGCTGTTAAAATGGAAAATCTTTTGAGATTTTACCCTTTCTTTTATTTATAGTTTCTTATTTTTAGGAGAATATTTTGTCTTTAAAACCTGAAAATTACATCTCCTATATCTTTAGGTCTGCAACTGTTTGCCCTTTTCTCAAGAAATAACTTCAGAAATAAATATACCAAAATATTTTACTCTCTTTGAAATTCTACTTGCCAAAAGCAACCACATAAAATTTTAAGCTGGAATGTCTATTGTGGAAAGCCTTATAAAAAGGAAATGGAGCCTAGAACCCCCAGGAACAGTCATGACTGGTGAAGCTGTGCATGTAATGGGGGAATAAAACACTATTAACACTGTCATTATGTTTAATAGAAGTGCTTAGATCAGTTCTTACCACAAAGATAAAAGAAAAAGAAATAACCTAGTTAAAAGACATAACTGATAACCAGATACTTTGAACAATGATTTCTTTTTTTTTTTCAATTTTAAAATTGAAAAGCATAATTGTAAAGTGTAATTCAAAGCTGTTGTGCAGAAGAATTAATTTTCTGCATTGGAGTCCAACCCAAGACCTGTAAATGGGCAAAAAACATATATTTTTGAGCATTTAGAAAGGTTCAAGTGCACTGCTGGTGAAAACCCTGGGTTCTGATAATATGAAAGAAAGACAGCGACTTCTGAGAAATAAAAATAAAAGGCAGCGCACTGCAAAAAACTGCTATGTTTGGCAGTGGTTTGTGGAAGAAAGCAAGCAATTTTGGTTTCCTCAAGCTATAAAGTGATAGTAAAAATGATCTCAAATCCTGAGAGGTTTTCAAAACACAAGATAAGGTTGCCCTTGTACAGGTGGGCTTAACTTCTCTTCAGAGAGCTTGTCTCTGTACATGAATAGATGCTGTGTCTTGGCTGCAGATGCCTGGCTGAAACTGAGGCAGGCTGCTTGTTCATTCAAACCTCTGCCAAATAGATCTGAGGAGGGTACAAAAATGGTCATCCCATTTTCAAAATGGGATATTTTTAATATTTCCCACTGATAATTTAAAAATAAATTTTGGGGTGGATAGTATGTAAATGCGCTGGATAATGGCCACCTTATGAATTCAACTTGTATCTGTTGTGTTTGACTAATAAGACTAGAAAAACCATGGTAATGTACTATATCAAATAAGAACATATGGCTTCATTACATTATATTTCTTTTAATGTTATTGCATTTTTACATTGCCCATGTGCTTAATAGAAGTAATGTTAGATTGATAGTAGAGGCAATGTTCCTTTTTTCCCTTAATTTAGACTTCTAATATTTTTATAAAATAAACAATTAGAGTTACTGGAAAAAAGAAAAAGTAACAATGAAAAACAAGCTAAATTAAAAAAAAAAGTAATAAAAATCTGGTATGTAGTGGAAAGAAATTGTATATATGCATTTATGAGTCTGTCAAAGTAGGTTCTTACAGAGGGAATGGAGAGAAACTAAGAGAATACCCATTTGTTTTTCCACTTAGATAAATTATCTTTTTACAGCCATTAACCAAGTAGACATATGGTATGATTTCACAGAAGAATTTATGTATAGCAAATTATTCGTCAATTCCCTGTTGTTCCTGAAACAGGCATGCAGCACAAGTGTTGTGTGAGCTATTCCAAAAGAAAAAGATGTAAAATATTTGAGAGTCCATGATGATTTATTCTAAGAAGTAAGCCATATATTTTTAGAAATAATCTTTAAATTATTTTTTTTCTTTACTAGAACTTTAAAAAGAACATCTCATTTCTCTTGAGGCATGTATATGATATAAAAGGATATGAGAAAGACTAAAAAACTACCTAGAAAATCACTATACTTTTGATCTGGAGATAGCAATAAACTGGCTAGTATCACAAATAGTCTAGCATGATCATAGATAATCCTGTCATGCTTATCCTTCTGCTAAATTATATCTTTATGGGGAAAGGAGATTAAGGCAGATAGACCAGAGTCCACAAGATGGTGTCAGAAGGCCAGGTATAGATTTTTCTATGTATCTCAAGAATTCTGTGAAAATTTTGACTGCCTAATGGTAAGTCCAAATACTTTTAGATGCCATATTGCACTCTTGGTATTTGAAACCACATGAAATCCTGTCTAAAAATTCAGACAAAATATAGATGTTTAGGAAACGATTAAATAAACTTAGTGTAGTGACAGAGTTCTTTGTCTTAATTCCTAGACAAATCTTGAACAGTCAATATTTAATTTTTTAGTAATATTTATAGAAGAAATTTTATTATGGTTTTTGACTCATTTCTGTGAAGAAGGAGCTGTAGGATGGAAGTAAATGTCAGAGCCAAAAGGCTTATTTGATTAAACTATGGCAACAGCATTAATCTTCAAAAGGAAAACAAGATAATAGAGGGGTCTGGATGGACCAGGAGATTGATAATTGGTTATAAAGCTTTTGACCTTTGAGCCGGTAGTTCAGATTCAAGCTAAGACTGTAGTGACTGAAAATCATTACTCTCTGATAGCAGTGCAATTGCTGTGTGAAATGGGTGATTGGTTTCATTCCACTTGCTAGCAAACTGATACTCATGTTGCAAAAATAGCTAGTGCCATTGTTAGGGGCTTAAAGAAGAAAAGGATGAGAAAGTTCTTTACATGCTTATCTTAGGAAATGTTTTGGGCTGTGAGGGATAGGAGAAGCTGCAGTCCACTGGCACATTGAAAGCATCAACACCCTTTCAAGGCTCTTGTTAAGGAATTAAAGCCATCTGTTTTGTCCACATGACACTTCTCATTGACCTCAATAAAAGAGAAAATTTTGTATGTGATGCAACTCTGTACACCTTTATAAAGATATTTCTCATTCTCATGGATTGTTTTCACCATTTTTAGTATGAAAGAATGTGGGCTTTGGAGGTTTTTTTTGTTTGTTTTTGTCACTTGTAATTCACAGAAAAAATTGTCATTCGAGTAATTTATATGAATCTATTTGACCTTGGAGCTGGGCTTGACCTGTTTTAAGTGAATGGATGACTCATACCTGAATTGAGTTGCTAAACATTTGTAACTGCTTGTCTGTGTTGGGTTGTGTTCTTCCTCCTTAATTGGATGACCTGATGTTAATAATTAATGCCGCCTGAAACCAGCACAATTCAATTCTGTAAGAAATCATTTTGGTTGCTGGCAATCTCAAAAACCACGGAGTCATATTAAAATGTTGGAGCATTACAAACTTGATAGTTCTGGGTTAATGGCTGGACTTGATGATCTTAAAGGTCTTTTCTAACCTAAACAATTGTATGATTCGTCCTCCTGTTACTTTTCTAACTAAAAGTTATATTTATCATCTCCTTCACTATGCATTATTTTTCATTCTTTTTAACTATGGGGAATGCGGCAATATTGCTCACTCAGGCACTCTTCTGACTTCGTTTAGGTTTGCCAGTTTCTTCAGTCTGTTTTCTGAATCCTGAGCAAACCAGGAGGAATTCTATTGCTTCAGCATGCTTGTATTCCCATGTCTCTTTTAGGATTTATTTTTAATTTAATTATGTGTCTATTCTTGCCTATTTCTCTATCACCTTTTCTTTTAAATGTCTTAAAATTTATAGTTTGACTGTTTAATGTGTATTATCACTGTAAGGTATTAGGTTCCTTTTCTTTCAAATACAGCCACCCTGTCTCACCTGGAGGCCCTCTCAAAGCCCTAGGATTTAAACCATAATTAATCCCTGTCTCATTTTTCTGTAGCTAGTCCAACTAGTGGACTTGACTAGTAGAGATTTTTGTGTAGCATTTAGTTCCAGAGTAGAAATAAAAAACAGAGGAGAGAATAAAAATAACATTGGACCATTTAAAACTCAAAGATCATATTGTTGTAAAAATTACATTAAAAGACACTGATTCAGAAGTTGCTGCGTTCTTCTTTCCATGGAGAAAAAACTGGTTTAGAAACACACTGGACTTTTGTAGGGTCTTTTGGAATCCTTTCAGATATGTCTTTGTAAAATACAAAGTGCTAAAAGGGTGAAGAAAAATTATAATTTTATACCAAATTCTGTAGGTTGTTTTAGTGCAATGAGTGGGTCTCAAGACTGCCAGCACTGTCAGGAAACAACCTCCATCTACTACAGGCAGAAGAAACAGGGAAAACGCAGGGGTGGATGCAAAGACTTACCCTGAAGTGCTGCAATTCATGAAAGCTTTATTATTGAATTCCACCACAGGAATCCCAGAATTCAGCAAAAGAGTTAATGTTGCTTGTTTTATTATTGACTTGTCAATAAGTAAACATGAAAGCATTATTAGCTGTGCATTGTTGCATAATTGTGTTGGAAGAATATTTATCAAATAAACCCAGAAGGAAATTTTGTTCTTTACAAAATTGACTATTATGATTTTGAAGAGTGTGTTTGACTGCTAAATATTTGTAAACACACTACTGCAGTAAAATGAAAAACTAAGAATATTGAAAAGTACAGGGAGAAGTGAGGCTTTCAGTCTATAATTAAGTTCTTTCTGAATGACCTTGTGTGTGGGGAGTGTTTTGCCCAAAGACATTTGCTTCTGGAGAAGAAATGTTGATATAAAGGGAATGTGAAAAAGACCCTTAAAACATAGGCCCAGATGCCAGGTTCACAAAGGATGAATCATCACTATCGTTTGCTGTTCTGATCCACCTCTCCCCAATGGGGGCAAGGGAGAACAGACAGAAAAACACTATGAAATTCAGTCCAGCTGCAAAGCAAAAGAGAGTAAGGGACCATAATTTCATGTAACAAAATTTAGGTGACTTCTAGTTAAATATTTTACTGTGAAAAATATCTGTAAATGAAAATGATATTTCACCAAACGTGCATTTTTTTTTCACTTGATACTTTTTGTAGTTTCACAGATGATAATCCTGACAGCTTTAACTTTGTTTTGTAAATGTGTTCAAAATGTTCTCTGAATGTGGATATGTTCCAAGGTACTCAATGGCACCATGGTTCTCAGTCAATTTCCTCAGGTTAGATGATTATTGCAAACTGTATATTACAGTTCTCATGCTGCACTTTTCCTTCAGCTAAGTAAACTAGATTATTTGCAGAAAAGATTTTTCAAATTTAATCAATGCAACTGAGAAAAAAATCAATAAGGTTTACAGAACCACTCCAGTCTTAATTTGCAGTAAGAGTCATTGGGATCTCTTTTTCATTGCCAATGTTTTTGGTAAGAAGTGCCAAGCAATGAATAACTAGGGCTGTATGCTGCATTTAAAGAATATTTTTAAGGAATTAGGAACTTGCTATGCTAACACCAAAAAGCTGGATTTTTTTTTTCTTGGCTTTAATGAGGTTCTTTATTTATTTTAACATCAGCAGACTGTAGAGCCCTGCAATGTATGTAGTTCTGGATGCATGTTTCAGTTGCTCTTTTGAACTGATATCAAGTGTTATTGATCCATTAAGTTAATATTGTTGCTATCAAATCCAATAACATGAAGAACTAACACTGAGAAAGAGCAAGTTGTTTTGTTTATGACTTCTGTTTTCTGTTAGGGGTTTCTGCAATACAAGCAGCTTGTACAGTGTTGGGATTCTTCTTTTGGACTGCTTCTTTTTGTTTGTTTTGGTTTTGGCAGGTACATTAAATTTTTAGTGTAAGGACCTTAGGTAAATTCTTCAAAGGAAATGGGAATGTGTTTGGCTTGGTAAGCTCGAAATAAATCGTGTGATTCAAATCCTGTTTGCATTAGCAAGAAACTAAAAAAAGAATTCTCCTGTAAAGTGGGTAGGTTTGCTTCTGGTGCTGCCTTCCTCACAAATATGGTCAATTTAAAGGGTGAAATAGAATCACCACATCCATGTGGACTGAGTGTTTGAATAGTATCAGCTATTGCACTGGAATCAATCACTCCTACAGTAAGTTCATTGTCAGTGAATAGAATGTCTTGGGCATAAAAAAATTGTAGTTGAATGAAGTTATATATTTAAAACTCTTATATATGCAGTTTATGTTGTAGTGTATTATTAGGTTTTCTTTTAATGTTTTCTTGAAGTATGGAGACTTGAGTTGTTGATGTCTTATGAATCTCTTGTTCTCCTCTGCAGGCATAATTCACCTGCAACTCCCAAGTTTGTACATTCTTAAAAGCTTCAATTTAATATAATCTAAAAGTTTGGCTCAGAGTGGGTGTTATGCCTTTCTTTAGTAACCTCTTATCTTGGATAAGGACACTGTCTGGGGCATGAAAGAAAACAGAGAGAGTCACCAACTCAGCTGTTTGTCTTTCCTTGAGTTTTCACTTGTTTTATAGTTTTGTATCTGGATTTCATCTCTGTCTTTATATCCCTCTAGTCTTAGGTTTGGAATCCTATATATTTTAATTTCTTTTTTTCTCTTTTCCTCTATTTATTTAGCTTTCTGTCCATCTGCATTCAAAAAAAAATCCATTATGCAAGCAACTAGACAATAAATAAAAGCAGCAAAGAACCTTCCAACTTTTCATCCCATTGAAGTAATTGAAAATATTTTCCAGTATTTCTTGTTTGCTTCCCCCCATCCCCATCATCTAAATATCTGTTCTCCAGCTTGAGGTTCAAAGAGCTGTAATAGGAACCAGATCACAATGAGCTAGTTATAGAAGTTGCTTCTGTGAGTTGCAGAATTGCATTTAAGAGAAAAATTGCAGTTCTGCCATATATGATACTGATTTATACGATTATAGTAGTGACAAAATTTGCTGTAAAACCATTGTGAAAAGAACAAATCATTATATGAGATGTCCCTAGCTCGTATTATTGCTACTCCATCCTTTTCAAAAAGGTCTTTGTATGTTTATTTTCATGCTGTGATGAATGATAGCTGACACAAAGGAAGCCCAGCCAAGGCAATGCATACAAATCAGAGCTGTAATATGATGTTCTGCAGTAATGCCTACTGGCAGTAAAATCCCCCAAGTTTTAGACAGCTATAAAGAATGTGAGTAGTTTAAATCTGAGTGTTTGCTCAGTGGGGTCCATCAGCTTTAAGGGACATCTGTGTCTTGCTCCTCACCTTGCCACATGCAGTCAAGAGGCACAGAAATGTGCTGTGTGGTGATCTGTTAATATTTTTTTATGCTAGATTGATTTTCTAATAACACATTATTGTGCTTTGGCTGTTCTTCCCATTTTCATGAGGAACAATTGCTGACAATGACAATTTAACTTTTGTATATTTGTTACAGATTTAGTGACCCAATCTTTTGAGGATTGTGGTGAATAAGGCCAGCTAAGGGCTGAACTTCATTTGTATAAGGTCTTGGAAGATGTGGCATCACATTCACAGGTAGACTTTTAGAAAGATGTCTCTGTCATCTCAAAGAAATCTGTAATAATTGTGATGAACTTGCTGTGTTAAACTTGGCATATTCACTTCTCACTTTTTAGTTGGTGGATTTTTTTCTTATTTGTTTGTTTGCTGTTATTTATATATTAAACAGAATTTAGTTTTAGGCCCACTTAACTGAGCTCAAGAAATTGAGGATTATAATTATCCTTGATGGCATATCTCAATAAAAATACTTGAAGCAGTCTAGAGATATTTCACTGCTACAGACCAATTCACTATTTACAGAGAAATGTACTGTATGCTACATTCTTCAGACTATTTCAATTTAAATGTAGATTGGAGAAAATAAAAGCACCCTTGCAGTCTGTACCTCTTAAAGGACAGAAACTAGTTTTCTCTCTGAGCTTTATTTTCATAATGCTTTTTCCCTTGTATTTGCATGGTATTATTTTTATCAGATGGTATTTGTCTGCTTTCAAATGCATGCCTTGGCAGAACCCTTTCACACAGGTAAAAACCAGTGTCATAGACTTCCTCATGTTTATTAATACACTATTGTTTGCTTCAGTTGTTGCATATGGAGTGTACTGTAAACTGATTTTACTATATTCTGGACAGCAATTTAATGCTGGGAATGACCAAAGGAAAAAAAAGAAATCAATTAGATACGAAGGTATAAATTTTATAACTTTAGTTATAATGTATTTTTAAGTAAAAGTCTAAATGAGTATAGACTCCAAAAGATGGAAAATTTTGGTGAACTTTTTTGTAATTTGGTCTATGAATCTTGGTTAAAAGTGTCTGGATTCTAGGATTTGTGGTTTTTTTTATTTGCTCAAGTCTGTCTTTGTTGTCTTTGGGACAAAGAGCACAAAGCAATTTTCAGTTATGCATCTTGCCTTACAAAACTCAAGGCTTCTGACTAGTCAAAAGAAATTAGGAAATTGCGATTATATCTCAGAAACTCTGACAAATAAATGAGAGGAACTTCTCTGATGTCAATGCAATCAGCACTTGCTATCTTGACTAGGCTTGCTGGATATCCGCCAGAAGAGCTTAGGATGTGACTATTATGTCTGCTTAGTAAAATGGTCTGATTACATATTTCCATGTAGTTTGCCTTTAAAACATTATTTTTCTGACACCTGGATTGTAATTTAAATTGCATTTTGTTTCAGGACACTCAGGTAGACAGTGTGGGAATGTCATGAGAAGGATAATCGAGAGCAAGTAATGTAGAATTATTTTATTAAATTTTATTTGAAATTTAATGGCATCAGCACTGAATAGACTCTCTTCTAAGAATGCCTGTGTGTGGACAAAGACAAATCTTGGATGCTCAGTATATGATTTGTTGTTGAAAATGAGTTTATATTCTCACTACATTTATTATGAAATACGATTTTAAACTGCTTGATTATAAAATTAGGCTCATAATTAAAAGTCTGGCTCCGCTTTTCATATGGCTTAGATAACCCTCTAAGTGTCTGATAAGTTTATATTGATACGTGCACATAAGTAGAGATGTGGAAATCAGCATATTAATGAATATGTAATAGAGAGGTAGTAGAATAACAAAAAGCTATGTATTCACCTCATTCAGAATGGGTCTAAGTGTTCATATGTTTGATTTAGCTACATATATTTCTAGAGGAGGAAAATAATCTCCAGATTTGGGAATTGTGAACTTTGAAGAGCTTCATGGAAAAAACCACACATTACGTAGCTGCCTGCTCTGTCCTTCACAGCTCATTCCCTCCCCTTCTTTTTGCTGTGGGTTTTTACAGTGGAACATGTCGGTTGAAAGTGAGCAGAGCAGGCAGTAATCAAGGTCATCATAGCATCCCCCAGTCTGGAAAAACAAGAGTGATAAACAAGAGGAAAAAAAACCCTTTTGCTGTTATCAAAGAAATACTACAGGAGAGATCAGGAGGCAGCTTGATTGTGGGACAACAATCCATAATTTACTTTGCAGATGTCTCTGTAATTTAAGCAGCAGGCAGAACAACCGCACAGTTGTGGATGCTCTGGGGAAAGGATACCCAGAGCCTCGTAAATCATGGTAAGGATTAAAAGCAATGAACATTCATCTTCTTAACCTAATAGGGTGATATTGCAAAGCCAAGGATTATAACTTACTGTGCATGTAATCTTTGTTCAGGGATAGAGAGTGGGAAATTTTTAAATGCTTCTCTCAATTAACTGTAACGCATTTTGAAAGGGAAAAAAGATTGTAAAGTGTATCTTAAAAGAATTTCTATTATTAAAGGAATACTTAACATTTCCTGCAAAAGAAGGGAAAAAAAAAAGATTTTTGCTGAGCCCATTGTTTCTAAGCCATGATTTGCTTTTAAAAGTTAAAATTTATAAATGTTTTAAAACCTTGCTTAATAGATTTAAGACACAAAAAATACTAACCTTTTCTGTTTTAAATTGATGGACTCCTGAATTGAATTGAATTTCCCTTTGCCTTTGCTTCAATTCAGCTACTTTTTCAAGTATAAGTATTCAACTCAAATATTCATGGTGATTGAAGAACAACCTCACAATGAAAACACATAGCATGAGTGCAGTCTGCTAAATAAGCAACATAAAGCCTGAATTTATTTGTTAGGTTTGTAAATGTTGACAGTATACCTGGAAATAAATTTTATCCATCAATGTATTGAAAATATTTTACTTCCATACTCAGAATGCCAGTGTAGAGGGACTGAAAATATTTGTAAGGAACTGAATGTGTGTGATATCATAAGGAACCACTTTCATAGCCGTGCAAACTAAGAAAATCAGGGAAGCAAGAGATTTTGGGTTTTGGTTTGGTTTTGGTTTTTGGTTTGTTTTTTTTTTTTTAATTCTTATATGTGACTCAAAATTCTATGCATTTATGTCAGGGAAAGAAACACAGGAATATAATGTTCATCAGAGTTCTGTACTGCATGACTGACAATGCTGGTGATCAGTTTCATGTATTATGAACAAAAAAAGTTTGTAACGTCAAAAGCTCTAATCCATTGCATAATTAGCACAGTAATCTGACAAATTAAGAAAGATGGAGAGAGACCTTTTACGTGGACATGTACTGACAGGACATGGGAGAATAACATCACTAAAAGAGGTTTAGATTAGATATTAGGAAAAAAATATCTTTACTGTAAGGGTGGTGGGGCACTGGAAAAAATTGCTAATAGAAGTTGTGGATGCCTTATCCCTGGAAGTGTTGAAATCAAGGTTGTATAGGCTATAGGCCCTGAGCAGCCTGGTCTAGTGAAAGGTGTCCATACTCATGGCAGAGAGATTAGAAAGAGTGGTCTCTAAGGTCCTTTCCAACCCAGGCCATTCTATGATTCTGTAATCTAAAGGTAAAAGATAAAGTTGGACCATAATGTTATGTCTTGAAAACTAAAAAAAAAAAAAAAAAAAGTGTGCATGTCGTTTGAGTTTTCTTGATAATTCAAACAATCGGTTGGATTGCCAACAGACAGGCAAACATGGCATTAGGATGTTTATATTCAGTCATTATGTACAGAGAGTGTTTTCTAGAGAGCACTTCTTGAGTACTGTCAGAAGATCACAATCAGGAGAATATTGGTTTGTCAGCTGCTTCAGGCCAGACTATTTGATAGCTGCTTAAACAATGCTGTAAAGTTTTACAGGCCCTCAGCAAGACTTTTTTCATCTCTTCAGGATAGCTGTTTCCTCTAATTAGCTCATAGAGATTGTACTGGAAATGTCTTCCTGGGCAGATTTTCTGTAGTGATTTTTCTTTTAATTCAATTATTTTCCATTCTTAGCTTTTTTCCTACTTTGATGAAGTGAAAGTTCATTTATTTTCTAGTACTCCATTGGGATGTTTGATTACTCTAGAAATCCAGCCAATAAAACAGATGACGCAGGAAGAGAGAGTTTGCTTATACATCTACCATGCTAGTCAGGAATTATGCTGTTGCTATGAAATTAACACTGGCCTTGAATACTATTTGTAGATAGACTGTTTTCTTTCTCTGATTTCATGTAAACTGGAAAATTAGTTCTTTAGGATAACACTTCCTTTTCATACTATAAATATATGCTACATGAACAGTTTATTATCCTGGTAAAACACATCACTCTGCCCTGGAATGGGTCACAGATTGAGAATCCATGATTCACAAGAACCACTAGACTAAAACCATGAAGGAAACAGCTGTCTATTTGGTGAACTGGCAGAAACTGTTCCTTGTTTAGGAAGTTTAATGTGGCCCAATGTAAATGTCTTTGTTTTCTTTTTAATAAAGCCTTCTGTAAGTTGTACTATACAGGACAGACATAGAACATGCTGTTTTGGGAAAGCAGGATGATTAGATTACAAATGCATAGGTGAGACATGTTTTTATAAACTCATGTTCAAACATATGCATCTTTCAATACCAGTTATTAATTTGGAATTCCTTAGATTTTAGTGCCAATTTGAGATAATTTTAAAAAATGTTAATTTTCTGAGCATGCATCAGAAGCAAGCTCATTGAAAACAGGTTTCCAAGAATAAACCTGATGACATGGTGAATTCAAAAACAAAAGTATTAATCTAATCCAAGGTAATCAAGTTCTTCAGGAATTATGAATTTGTTTCTCATGGTTGAAATGAAAGAGCTAAATTAAACTGGAAATATGCAATATTCTTATTCACCTGAAACAAATAATTTAAATGGCAAGCTGTTGTTGCAATGCCACAAAAATTTTTCAATGCCTTGTAAAATTTTAAAATTTTACAAGGAAAATGGAATATTTGGGGGATTACAAATTTCCTTAGATATAAAACCAGAAAATTGCAGAATTGAAAAATTGCTTGTACGTAATTATTGTGTCTCTATTTTTCCCTATCCATTTTCTTGTGACATCATGCTGTCACCCATATCTCAAAAAGATTGTTTGGTTAGCTACTTATACAACATAGGCCTGTTGAATTTCTATGACAGTGACCAGGTCAAAACATAGGAAATCTATATTCCCCAGTGATGTAAAACAAAACAAACAAACAAAAAATCCCTAGTTGCTTTCTTCTATCGACCATTCACCTGACCAAGCCAAAAATCTTTATTTGTTAAGTCCTCTGCTGTAAAAGTTATAGATGGAATCAATGTCACTGTTACATAGTTCTAATATTAATATATAATGCTTCTAGTTTGCTGATAAGTGACCTCACTTATAACATTTTTCTTCAGAAATGAGAGCTAAAAAATAAATTAAATGGTATAAATTCACATATTTTGAATAAATTATGTCAAAGCTCTCTAATCTTGTAGCCTTATGGAGAGAGGAGAAAACAGGTGCCTTAATACCTAAGAATTTTGGTACTGTTTTGCTCATTATTTTATTCTATGTTTAATCTAGATGTATCAACAAAGAGAAAGCACAAATTTGGTGGCAGAACTTTCTTTGTAATGAAAAGGTATCTTGCATTCAGTGTGAAAGTGTGTGGTCATAAGGATCCTGTTATGAGCTTACACCTGGCTTTATTCGATATTATCACTAATCTGATGGGTGATGAGATAGAAACATGTATTTCTTATCAATTTTGTAATGATAAATTTGTAAATTTTGCAAAGATAAATTTGCCATCTACAAAGCTGATGAGAATTGAGAGTGTGTAGAGGCTAGACTCTGCATTCAAAATAACCCTGAGGAGAAGTAACCACTAAAAGGTGTGGTGAAACTTGGACAAATTGAATATCCTTGCATAAAAATCACCAGAGACAAAAAACAGACTGAGGAACAATTGATTCAGTAATGATTCAGGGGAAGGAAGGAAGAGAGGAGGGATTGCAAACTGAAGATGATGCTGTAAAATTATTTCAGAATGAAGCATAAAAAATTTGGGACATGATCTGGTGACTGGGGAAAAGCAAATTTTGCACACATCCTCCAAATAAGGCCCAAAAGACAGTACAGGAAATTACTGTATAGACATCCCATGTTAGTTTCTGAGGGAATCATGGAGTTCTAAAGCTCACATCTGGGCCCCTGAAGAAGAATGCAGGGGTTGGGAGCAGTCAGGCTCCCATTCGTGCCTGGCCAACCAGATCACTTTCTGTTTTGTGATCATGGAGAAAGAAATGGATAATATTTGCCTAGACTTAAATAAGTTTTACATTGTTAGTGTTGAACATTGCACTCTGGAGGGTAGAAAACTAGATGGATAAAAAGCTGGTTGGATGGCTGAGAAAAAGGATAGATCATGTGCTGATTGAAGGCCTGTGATAAATTAAATATGTGAGGGATCTAACCTGGGCCAGCAGAGGTGGCATCTAGCCTGTAGTCATAGGGAAACAGAAAGGAGATTGAGGGAGTAGGATTATCCCTCTGCTGTTCAGAGTTTGCGAGACCTCATCTAGCTACTGCTTACAGTTTTGGGCTCCTCAGTACAAGAAAGATGTCAATTAGCTGAATTGGGATTAGCAGATGATCCCCAAGCTAGTCAGGAGCTGGAGTATTTTTTCTTTGAGGAGAGAATGGAGGATCAGGGCTTGTTCAGCCTGAGAAGAGACTGCTTTGGAAGAACTTGTAAGCAGCTTGCCCATGCCAGCAAGGCAGTTAGCAAAAAGATGGAGCTGGGCTCTTCATAGCCATGCATCAGAGAGAATGAAAGGCTACAGGTATAAAGTGAAACAAGTGCAGTTCAGACTGGATGTATGGAAAGATCTTAAAAGTCATAGGACAGTCAAAGTGTGGAACAGGTTTTTCAGAGAGACTGCTTAGTCTCTCTGTTTTTGGACATATTCAAGACCAGACTGAATAAAGCCCTGAGCATAGTGCTCTGACCTCACAGCTTACTACTGCTCTGAGTTGAAAATTGGACAAAAGATGTCCTGATGTCTCTTCAGCCTGAATAATTCTGTGATTCTATATATAGTTTAGGAGATTATTTTTCATCTCTATTCAGCTCCTATAATACTTTTGTAGTGTTTTTGACATTATACTTTGAAATATCTGATTGGTTAAAGAAACCATACCTGTTGCATAAGACAACCTTTAAACAAGTATACCTTCAAAGTAAAGGGAAGATGGAAAAAATTAGTTATCTTAATCTGCCATGATAAGTCCTTGAAAGAGGGAAGAAGAACTTGTTTTTTCCCAGGACAAATCAGGCAAGAATTAAGTGCTTTTAACTGATAAGTTCCTGAAAGAGGGAAGAATAACATGTTTTTTCCCAGGACAAATCGGGCAAGAATTAAGGGCTTTTAACTTTATAGCAAGAGAGAGTTGGATTACATAGAATTAAAAATCTTATTATGGAAAATACCATTGAAATAGACTGTGTAGGAGAATCATTAATTCTTCATTATTAAAGGTATTTAAGCATCTGTCAGAAACAGTGATTTCGAGAGTAGAAAATGGAATATTTGAATATATTTTGTATTGTGCATTGAAGGCTAGCTATGCTGAAATGATTTTAAGCTTTCCTGACCTCAAGCCTCTATTGTTTGCAGTATAACTGGGAAGTAATATTTAAAAAACCTTTCAGACACTGAGTGTGTCAGAATTTCTTGAAAGACTGACTTAGCTGTCGGTTTCTCTACTTTTCTCTGTAAGATTTATGTCAAATCATGTTAAAATATAACAGTACATTTTTACACACGTCTATGTATAAAACACACAATCTTCGTAGAGTTTGGACTGCTGCAATTCAAGCATTCACAGCATGTATCCTTAAAAGCTTCTAATAAAATACTTATATGATGGTTTTTTTTTTCTGCACCTCATTAAAAGAGTGAAAAGTAGGCCATTAAGCTGTTATCATCTTACAAAGTTTAGTTATCTGAGATAGAAGTAACAGCTGACCCAGGAATTAGTGATCTTATTTCAGGTGTTTTGGAACCACATCTGCTCATTTTCCACCACATAGGTAGGGTAAGATAGCCTTGTCTGAAGTATGGGTTTCTGATGCTTCTTTTTCAGGTCCCTGTAAGTCTGTTTTATTGCTGGAATGGAATCAAGCTAGAGATGAGAATTAGGGTAGACTGCTATTCTGCCTATATGGAGATGAGGGTGAAGCCTCTAATTCTTGGAAGATTAAAGGCTTTAAGTGAAATGAATAGCAAAGGGAATAATCTCTTTCCTATATTGTCAAGGTTGATAACTACTCTAAAGGTCAAACCTCAGTTTCAGTCTAAGGGGTCTCTGAAGTAGACATATCATCTTATGCAAGGACTGACTCATGGACCAAGTAATTTTAGAACTGGATAAACAAATGAAAAAAAAAGAAATTTTATTCCAATATACCCTCTACACTGTGCTTTTAAAGTCCTGTTTTGCTCCACAGTCCTGTTGCATTTTTTTTCTTTCAGCCATACCTCACAGACTCCATTAGAAAAAAATAAAAAAAAAAAAAAAAAAAAAAAACCCGCTTTTTAGTTGTAGACTATGTGAGTTACAGTGGTATTTCACCCAACTGGTCAGGTGACAGAGAGAGAACAGGGGAAAAAAAATGGTAAAATACAGTTTCAGTTCTGTTTGTTTTAATATTCCTTTGGATGACTTTGTGGTGTATAATATATGTGAGCCTAAAACGCATCTGAGATATCTCAGATTGTTTCTCTGTGAAAATGCAGGTTTGTACTAAGTAAACTGGCAAATCCTTCCATGTTAATGGACAGTTCCTGTTTCTTACCTTCATAAATCATGATGATGCCTGTGGGGTTAGTCCACGCACTTAATGTCTGATGACACTAGAAGAGAAATATGTTCTGATTGACTTGTTTATTCTTCAGAGTGTCAGTAGTTGTGTTTTAAGTGATGACTCCTGAGATCTCATGAGTCTGAGGTTTTTCCCTCACCATTGACAGAATTACATGAATATAATCAGTAGGGAGAGCTCCACTAATTGCCTGATCTAATTGCCAGGAAGGACCTCTTTATTATACCAAATTAAAAATTTTCCATTTTTTTACCGAAGTCATGGTATTCTCATCTGACATGCTGGATGTTGAGTTTGTGCTATAATCACAGTTTGTGTGCTTTTATTGCTCACTTGATTTAAGTTGAATTTTACATTGATTTATTTATATTGATAGAGATAATAGTGGCTCCTGAAATTTTACTGCATTATATATTATTAAATGAAATACAATAATAGTATAGGATACAATTGTACAATTTATGAACTTTGCAACTAAGGCTGGTGCGGTAGTAGGTATGTTACAGAAAACTGAAAAATTAACAACCCAATAAGAATGTTAGTTTGGATTCATTCTGGTTGTTCTCTCACCTACCAAGACCTTTGACATCTGCAGTTCATTTTGTGTCCTATAACTTATGGTATCAAGATCAGATGGGTGTGTTGACTTTACAAGCTAGACAAGTGGAGTACAATGAAATATCACCTGAAACTCACCTAGTATCACTTGACATACGGTGATTTGTATAAGGTCTTCTATGCTGAACCAATAGGCACTTAATTTTGTAGTAAAGGTTTCCTCATATTTTTTACATTTTTTTCAGTAGTGTGGGTGTATGGTTTCTTTGTAAAAATTGGCATACTTGCCTCATGCTGAGCAAAGTGTGTCCTCTCCATTGCTACAGATATTTGAGAGAAGTGGAGAATAATCCCTCTGTGTGGTTTTGGGGTGTTGCTAATTAGAAGTATTCTCAGAAACTTCTCCTTGATTCTACCTCTCATTTAAAAAGGAAGGCTCAAAGATGTGTATAGAAAAGTGTTTCTTTTTTTTTTTTACTTTATAAAATTAAAAGAAAGAAAAGAAATATTGGAACTGTGTAATACCCTAGGTAGAAATATCTTGAACAAAACGTCAAGTTGGAGTTCATGTCTTGAGTCTGGGAGAAAAATGAAACGTTAAAATTCAGAAGTTATATAAAATTTCAGAGTAACAGATCAGACTGGGAAATCTTGAGTGAATAAAAATTGTCACAGTAGAAAATTCATCTTTCTGGAGTTAGGGGTACTCACCAAGTAATGCAATGACTGATTATGAAATAAAGGAAAGATAATGAAATCCCAAAGTAGAAAATAGAAGAGCCTACATTGATGTTCAGTTGATCCCAACACTTCCTTACCTGGAAACAAGGAATGGATTAGGGAGGCACACAGAACAAGTAACAAGATATAAAGTACCTTTTTGCTCCAGTCATATTCTATTAGGAACAAAAGATTTGTTCTGTGACTGAAGAAAGAAATGGGCTAGAAAAGATAAATATTTAACTATATGAAAGTACTAATACTTTGAGGCAATTCTATGCAAAATGGTAGATAAGAAATAGAGTAAATGCCAGCTTTGCCTCCTTCTGGAGCCCACCAGCTGGATTGGTAAGAACATTAAATTTTTTTTGTGAATAAATGTGGAAGCTTGATAAAAAATTGTGCATACTTACCTGATCATCTGTTGGTATTAATAAATGTAGCAGACCTCTGTGGATGAAAAAGGAATATAACAGTGAAATATATGAAGGTGAGGCAAGAAGAGAACTGCAAAAAGAATGCTTTATTCTAAACTTTAGCAAGGGAGGACTCCTTTTACAATATTATGTACTTTTCTTACTAATGTGTATTTCTGCGGTCATTCCCCCCCCTAGCTGCCATGTACAGACCAGCTATAAGGTGCTTCAGTGTATCACTTACAGCTGAGTTTTTGACAAATGTTGATGTATTTCAATGCACTTTTCCATAAATTCACTGCATTTTATAAAAGTTTTGTATGACAATTAATTCTGTTTATGGAAAATATTTTTTTCACCATGGAGACATGTGGAAATGGAGGTAACAAATTTGCAAAAGTTTTAAGAAATTGAGATGGCTAAGATTTGAGAATAAGTGTCAGATTCTTTCATAATACTAGACATCTGAAGCATTTCTCTGAATCTCTCATAATCCCTTAACAAATGAGCTGCATAAAACCTTTTTTCTGAATTTCCCAGCTTTAAAGAGAGTCTCTGTTTTTTTGAACATTTATTTTAAGGAAATTAATAATGAAATTAAGATAATTTTGTTCCCTGAACAAAAGCTTATAGTATTATTGTGTGAAATCTCTTTCCTATCTCATCTTTTTTTGCTATGATGTATTTCAGAAAAGTGGATGCGTGGGTGTCGGGGTAGGGCCAATATTTTAAATTATGCCAATCTGTATTCAAGACTGAAAAATTGAAACATTTCCTCTAATTCGAAGATACCTTTTAGCAGTTGGTTATAAAAAGAGTTGAAAAGTCTTTTTGTATAAGTTTCAAGATCTCATATATATGGGCCATGCATGGGAATTTTTTGTTATCCTTGAAGTGTTATCTGGTGACAGAAAGTTAAGTCATGATCTGTGTCATTAATTCTAGATATTATTATATTTTTATGTTGTGCTTTCACGGATTTTTTGTTGACAGCAATCCAGTTTTCTGTAGTTGCATGTTTTATTAATAAGAGTTTTTAAGTTTTTCTTATATATGTAATAGAAGTTTGTGTGGGATCTGTTACATTTACATGACTTTTTATACTTGTCCCTGATGAGTTGAAAAGCCACTACTACACCAAGTATGATAGCTTTGTTACAATTACTGCTAAACAATGTAAAATAATCTCTAGTCAACCTATGAAGCATAGAATATTTTTTTTTCTTTTAGATGGCTTTTTGACCATCATAGCTATTTTTCTGACCTATGTAAGGAGAGAAGCTAATGTACAGAAATTGCATAAGTAATTCCTAGGTCACGATCATTATAATCTTTTTCAGTATAGGATGACAGTGGATTCAGAATATGAACTCAGTATTTAGTGCCTGCTAAAATTATACTGTAAATTCATTGACTAATAAGTAGATTTAAATGCCATGAGTCTGACTATAGAAAATTCTCTTACTGAAAAGGAGTAGGCTTGGGTTAGATTTCCTATTAGGAATCTTGGAAGTCAGGATTTCCTTTGTATTTTAGTAAGAATAGCAGTATGTAAATAAGTGTGGCATCATGTGGTTTTCATTTACAGCTGAAAAAAAATTACTTTTGTTTGACATGGTAAAACTGATTTCTATTCTATCAATGATTTCTAGTTTTTTTGGTTTTATTTTTTCCTGTTGTGACCATGTTTTTTAGATCACAAGTACTATTTACTGTTTTATTCAAGTGGGCTATCCCTTTAACTTTCTGAGTAGTTTTTTTTTTCTCTAGAAATCTCATCCTCTAATAAGTTGAAAGGGAAAACCTTCTTTTTTTTTTTTTTCTCTTCCATTCCATGACTCTTAAATTAGGTTCTACAGCTCCCTTAGTTGAAAAGCACCAAACAGCACAGCACAGAAAAAGCAAGAGGTAAAATCCTGCCTTACCTAGTGCTCACCGAGCCTGAATGGAAATTAAAAGAATGGTTTGGTAATACTTCCATGCATGAGCTTCTAGACTCCACCAAAAGGAATTAAGTTGTGTGCCATGATCCACACATAATACTCACTGAGAGTTTTCAGTAAAATATACTAGTGCTTTTGTAGAAACAGCATTTTCTGTCAGTGTAATTGGGTTTTCTAACAACACTGTGCATGTATGGATTACACCTACAGACATCCAGGGTGTATAGGAAGGATAAAATTTTAAATATAATCTCATATTTAGTGTTTATTTTAGTACAGGCTTGGATTAATCTGTTTGCTTATGTTGTTTTATGTGTGTGGTTTTTTTGTGTTTTTTTTCAATCACTACATTTATTCAGATATTCTACACCATATAAAAGTTTAAATAGCAATAATGCATATTGCTGAGTAGTAATTTGCTTTTTTCTGTATTTATGTGACAAAAATTTATGAGACTTTCTTTAAGAGTTTGGGGATCTCCCCACAGCAGTGTGTAGAGGTCTATTGTATAAGCAGAAGAAAGAGATAAATAAATGGAAAAACTGTAATTCTCAAGCTATTATTTGACAATCAGTTCATTCTGAAATCAATACAGTGAAAGGCTTTTAGGGAGAAGGGAATTCATATTAATTTGGTCATAAATTGGGGAAGTGCAGAGAGAGGTTTTGAGGATGGAAAGAGACTATGTAAGCCCCATCCTCTATGTTGATACTGGAAGAAATGTTTTTCACTATCACTTAATTTTATTCTGCAGTTCAGTGTGGATCATGACCTGGTTATGTGCTCTGGATTGAGATGAAAGAAGTCCCACTTAAATGATTAAATGTTAAATGATTAAAGACATCAAATTATAAGTGAACATATGTTGGGAAGGAGAAAAGCTAGTGGAAGAAAAGGGGATATATAACAGTTTGTCTTTTCTTCTGAAATCTGTATGCTGAATTGCACAATATTAATTATAAATTGACAAAATCTTAGTGACATTTAGCAAAATGTGGAAGATGTGGAATGGCTGTTAAAATGGGGAAGACTGCTGTGTGTTTATTGACACCTTCTAGCATAAGAGATCTTTGGTGGTCAAAATCTGGTCTCAAATAAAATAATTCTGCACCTCACTGGTCCAGCTTAGGCATAAGAAGATTTCACAGAGTTGTGAAATTCTAGTAGTAAAATTATATGCAAATAATTGATAATGATAATAACAGAATAAAAATTGAATGGTAATTTCTAATTTTGTGTGTAAGTCATCCAGAGACTTGGCGGCTATTCCATATGAGCACAAAGGCATTCAGGAAACATACTTTCTGACTGGGGCTATTTATGGGCTTATGCTTGAATTTGAGGATGAGACTGCTTAACTTGAGAGATCTTTCCAAATGCTGGTTTTGTTTCTTAGCTTTTTTTTCTTTTTTTCCACTTTGTGCTAGTTCTGTGTTTCCAAAAGGGAGACAGTAGCATTATTCACATTGCTGCAATGTGTCTGTGCATTATACTGATGTTTATAAAGGGAAATCAAAACTTTCATATGTGGCTCTCTGAAGCACCTTTATTGACTTTGGCAGTCACTTCACATGGGGTTTAGTTTAGCATCTGCCACTGACACATCCTGTATTTTGGTTTTTTTTCCCTATTCAATTCCAAGATCATTTGGCTTACTGCAATGATTCTCAGTTGCTTATTTGTTGGCTAGTACACTGTGCTCAGTCAAACACAATTTTAAGCTGCTCTTGAAGCCCACTTTCTATCTTGCTATAGGGACACATATTTGCATGACACCTTTTTGTTTTGTTTATTGTAGCTGGTTTTTAATATTTCCTCAAAGGAAGAAGTACACATAAGATGTATTAGATCAAGAAGGAAAGAAAGCAAAGGAGAACAGAGGTAAAGGAGTTTCAGGAGCAAAAGGGGTACTGAAGAAAAAGATGGAATAAGCAGTGAAAGCATTAGATTTTGGGACACATGCACACAAGTTGAATTCAGAGAAAGGAAGATACATTCAACGCTTGCCAAAGCATTTTGACTTCTATGTTTGGAAACATTCTACTCAAACAACCTCCAGCATGAAATCACACCTTAATAAATGCTGAAAATGGGCGTAATAATCACCTTGTTGCAAAATATGACTCAAACATGGACTCTTAATTATTAGCTAAGAATTTTTTTTCCTGTGAATTGATATCTTAAAGTTGTTGTCCCAGGTAGAAGCCTCAAACTAGTACAGATGAAGTAAAAAGACATTTTCCATCTCTTGTTTGTTTGTAGGTGCTTGAGTAACATGGCCTTGATTCTGTGGGTGGGAATAGGGATAGGCGTGAGTGTTCATTATTTGACTTCAGCCAGGAAGTTTCTTTAAGTTTGCTACATTAGGGGTCTCTTTTGGTGCAGCAAATTTGTGAGGTTTTGTTTCCTCCTTTTTGTTGGTTTGTTTTTGTGGTGGTTTTTTTTTGCTTGCTTGGGTTTTTTCAAGAAGACCAGAGAATGAGAGTTAAAATAGTAGATTAACTGGTCCTTACATGATGATGTTGACATTTTCAATTTTTAATTGTAACATGAGAGAAAACACACTGAAAAGCAGATCATTTCAATGCATGTGTTTAGATATTATTCTGCTTCTTTTGAAGCTGTTTTCTTCTCAAGTCACTGCCTTCTTTTGGAAAACATAAAGCTTATAGTATTATTATGATTTTCTGCAAAACCAGTTGTGAAGACACAGGACCTATATTGAGACATCAGATCAGGAAACAAATGTATTAAAATAAAAATTCATGAACATGTACAATAGAATAGACTATGAATATGATTTGATTCCACTTTCTTCTGGTCCACAAATGAGCATTAAAGAAACAATTTTTTGCTTATATTTCTAACAATTTCACCATGTGGAAACACACAGTCATACTGTATTTCTAGTATATGTTACAGTTTCCTTATCTCTTGCCATAGTAAGTAATCTCTTGGGTTCTTTTTGTTACAAACATTTACTCCTTATTTTATTATTACTATCTCTGGTTTACATCTATCACCAAATACTTGTTTAGAAAGGAAGAGAGGTTTTTTTTTTGTTTTTTTTTTGAAAGGATGCATTTTAGCATGAATAAGTGCATGCTTTTGTTGTTCTTTATTTCTGGAATTTCATAGAAATCATATGCTTTCCACCTTGTCATTGAATATTCTTATTCATGGGAAACCGAATTCAGTGAGGTTTTATAAAGAATCTTCTTGGGTAGCACTACAAACTAAACACCTAAACAAAAAAACTCCTAAACAAAAAATATCAACCAAAAAAACCCCCATAATTTCCATTCCTCAGGCATTATGTTAGTATAAGAGCAGACACTAAGCAGGAGTACAGAATTTCAAAGCTACTGTAATAGCAGGAAAAACCCATTTGCTGTCTTTATCTGAGAAATTATTATTGTGATGTCTGTAATCAAATATTTTTCATATTCAAAATAATCTGTTCAGACCTGAATTCTTCTTTCTTGTGACTTTTCATATATTTACTTTATTTGAATTTCCATAGTCCACTACAAAATATATTTAGCATTGAGTTCTTTGAGCTTTGTTCAAGGGAGCATTGTACTATTGCAGAGAGTTTTAAACCTATAATCTCCTGAAGAGCCTGGTTGTAATGGGCAAAAAACACTCTAAGTCACATTCTCTTCTTAAAAAATATAAAATAGATATTATGCACAAATAAAGTTTGATAATGATTAAACATGGAATACAAAAGGTTGCACATTTTTTAACTTGTGCCATAAACTAGAGTTGGATTAATAGAGTTCAGAGGCTTAACACAGGGGTCTTTTCTAGAAATTGGCAGTTCTTCAGTCTGAAATAACTTGAAGTTACTTGTGGAAGTTAATTTCCATTCCTTACTGCAGGATTCTGATACATCCAGAGAAGGTTTTTCAAACTGTGTTTATCCCTTGAGAAAATAATTTGAAGGAAAATAATGTCACCTGTACCTCCTCTGGAAACCAACACAAAGGTGCACCCATACTTGGATAACTTCTTGTTACAGGCCTGTAATGAAAAAGCAGGATTTCCTCCCCTAGGGCATTTTTATTTTCTCTGTAGATCCAAGAAATATTAAGCATAAAGTGAGCACTGATTGTAACCTTTGGATAAAAAGCAACAAGGAATCAAAATTATTTCATGTTGGATTTCATATCAGTGTCTTTACTAGAGGCCATATGTAACTAATAATACGGGAAAGCCAAATCCCACCTTGAGTTGTGTGTTTCAGGGGATGTAGGAGGAAATAGCCAATTTTACAAGTACATAAACAGCAAAAGGAACAGTAAGGAAAAGTTATTTGTCCACATTGTTATTGAATATTTATATTGACGGGAAACAGAATTAGGTGCAGTTCCATAAAGAATTTTTTTGGGTAGTACTACAAACCAAAAACCTAAACAAAAAATCTCCCAAACTAAGAACATCAAAAGTGGGCCTGCTGCTGAATGCATCTGATAAACTGCAGACAAAGAATGTGGTAAAGGCAAAGATGTTTAATGCCTTTTCCTGCTCAGTCTTTACTGGTAAGTCAGCATTCAGGAACTGTAAGAAACTAGGCATATGCAAGTCCATGAAGCTTGATAGGTGGCACTCACAAGTGCTGAGGGAGCTGATTGATGTCACTGTGGAGCCATGGTTATCTTTGAAAGGTCATGGCATTCAGGAGAGATCCTTGAACAATATAAGAGGACAAATATCACTCATATTCAAGAAAGCAAAGACTAAAGGTCTGGGAACTGCTACTGGTTAGTCTCACCTTAGTGCCTGGGAGGCCAATGGAGCAACTAATCCTGGAAACCATTTCTAAATGTGAATGAGAAGAAGGTGCTCAGGAGTAGTCAGTGTTAACTTATGTGAATGAAAAAACACATTTAGCCACCCTGATAAGTCTTCTACAATGAGGTGGCTGGCTTTGTAGATAAAGAGAGAGCACTAGATTTTTTTTACCTGGACTTTAGTAAATTCTTTGACAATGTTTCCCATAACAACATTAGATAAAACTAAACATGGATTAGATAATTAGACAATGAGGTTGATTGAAAATTGACTGAGTGGCTTGTCCTAGAGGATGATGATCAGTGACAAAAAGTCCAGGTAGAGGCCAGTCACTAGTGCAGTAACTAAAGGGTCAAGGATGCAGCCAATACTGTTTAACATCTTCATTAATGAGATAGCTGATTAGGCACAATGTGTGCTCAGATAGTTTCCAGACAATAAAAAAACTGTGAGAAGTAGCTGATCCATTGTTTGCGTGTGATTCACCAAGCCGAACCCAAGTTCCGTGATGGGCAGAGATGAATCTCATGAAATTCAACAGTGGGAAATTTCTGCAGCTGGGGAGGAGTAACTCCAGGCACTGGTACTGAGTAGGGTTGGCCAGTTCTAAAGCAGCTCTGCAGAAAAGAACCTTGGGATCATGAGGGACGCCAAGCTCATCATGAGCCACCCAGAGCACCTGCATGGCAAAGGTCACCAACAGTTTCTCTGGCGGCATGTAGAAAAGTGTTTCCACTAAAGGAAAGGAGTTCTTTTTCTTCTGCTCGGCACTGATCAGGCCAACTCTGGGAGTTCTGGGTCCAGTTCTGGTTCCCCCAGTACAAAAAAGATATGGACTTTACTAGAATAAGTCCATTGAAGGGCCACAAAGATGTAAAAGCAGCTAGAGCATTTGCACTAGAAGGAGAGGCTGAGAGAGCTGGAACTGTTCAGCATGAACCAAAGAAGGCTCAAGGGGATCTTACCAATTTGGAAAAGTACCTGATAGGGAGGGAGTGAAGGAGAGCTCACGTCAGTGGTACCCAGTGACAGGCTGAGAAGCAATGGATGTAAATTTGAAAATATGGAGGCACATCTGAACACAAATTCCATGATTCTGTAAAAATGGCCATACAGACAAAGGAAAGAAATAGAAAATCCTTCCTATGTAGGTGCAATTGTACCATTATTGATTTAATTTAAATTGAAACAGCAGTCTTCTATTCACAGTGAATTAGAACTTACTGACTTACTTACAATGACTAAAAGTCATTGACATGAAGAAGAACCACAGTCTCTGTTTCATCATTCATTATTGTGGATGGTTTATGACAATAATAAAAGATGAAGCCATTGCTCATCTACACACAGACAAAAGAGGAAAAGCTGAAATATGAATAACCCTATTTATGCTTCATAGTTTTCTTGCCACAGAATCCTGGTCAATGCTTCAGTCAGTTCTGTACATAGCAAGTCAAACCAAAGGTTTATCACTCTCTAGTCTTGTTAGGGTAGAGATCCTGTTTTCAGGAGCTGTCTAAAATGATGGATAGCAAGGGTAGTTTGTGTACATCAAGCTGAATGATAAGTAGCATGTTGGTGTAGGACATGGACATCATTAAATTAGTTGTAAGGCTGTTCTGCCTTGTTCATTTTTACTGCATACAAATCTAAAAACCTCAGTGGTGGTTACATAATATGGGATATATATTTTTCCTTGATTTTTTCATAGAGTATACATACAGGCCATAGTCATGATAAAATTAGGCTCTTTTTTTATAGTAGATAACGATCCAGAATTCTTTTACATTGCTTTTGCCACAGTCTTCAAAGGCAACTTTAACTTGAGGCTTCATTGAAGTAAAAATAAGACCAAAAAGTATTTTCGCTTCTAATATTCCATGCATAGGATTTAGAAAACTTCCAAAGGATCTGAGAATATAATGTAATCTTCAGCAAATTATGAGCAAAGAATGAAAAAATGAAAGAATTGCAAGAGGAGAGCTTAAGAATAAATCAGAATTAATTATGTGAACAACTGAATGAATTGACTAAATTTAAAGACACAATTATATGGCAAATTATGCTGAAAATTAAATTGCTCACTGAAATAGAAGCAGCTCCCTGGAGGCTGTGTATGTTGTGCAATAGTATCCTGAAAAGCACCGATGTAAAATGGCTTTGTCTTACTCAATGGATTTATGTAAATGGAGAACCAGTTTGATTATTTTGCTGACTGAATGTCCAGGAATTTTTGTGGCTTGTCTCTTAGTACTGAAATATTAACACACAACTTCAGAAAAGTAGGATGGATCATTAGCAGGATTCTTGGCTAATTCACATTTGGTGAAACTCACTGTTAAAAGTCATCAGCATAAATGCCCAGGATGCCTTAACTTCTACTTTTAACAGATCTGAAATTCTGGAATTTCATGTTGTATAGTGTTTCGTATTGTATAGTTTTCGTATTGTATAGTGTTTTAAGAAATAAAAAAAAAACAAGCTGGCAAATATTCTGAAATATAAAATATTTTTCTACTCTGTTAGATTTAGTTTTAATCATTTTAAACATCTTTTAAAAGCATGTTTATAGCTGAATTGAAAAAGTAATTAAAGAAGAAATGCATCATAAGTTGTGTCACTAAGTTGTCTGTTTCTTTCTATGGCTAATTTTTTGTTATCTTTAATGTATTTTAACATGCATAAATGTGTAGTATTTATTTATATGTTTATCTGCATCTATGTATCTTCATTGTATACAAATAACGAAGGCAGAGTTAAAGACCACAAGATAGTTTTGATCTGTAAGTATAACAAATAAATTGAAAATAAAGCAAAGTGGAAGTCTAATGATTTTGAAGTCGTGAGAAGAATGTAAGTGAAGCAAAGTCTTGTTGATTGTTGTTATAAGAAAAAGGAGAAGAAAAATAAATAATGAATAATGTGTAGATAAAGCCTTTTGGAAAGAAATTGTTGTTTTGAGTTTCTAAGGGAGTATACTGTAAGTATATATGAACAAAAAAAATTAAAGTTGTTGAGCAGTAGCCGAGTTTTCCACTAGCACTTAATTCCCTGGTTATTTAAGGTTATTTTATCTTTTGAGGCTGTGTCACAGAGGCTGAGAACAGCAGATTCAATGTGGAAGGAATAATGTTCTAAAAGATAGAATTCAGGTTTTTACAGAAAGGGAGACATCCCTTCAGAATATTCTGAATTGTTTTCCACTTCCAACATAACATTTCTTTTGCTCTGGATATCAGAACCTAGCTGTTCTTTTAGATAAGATAACAGAAAAAAAAGAAAGCATGAGAAGGGCAGGCACATGGAAGACCTGCAGGAGGAAGGTCTGCTGATGTTATAAAGACTGTCTGATGCTGTAATGAAGGATAGACGGAGAGGGTGGCAAACTATATTTTGATGCTTTCAGGAGATGAGGTTTGGCAGAACAGACAAGATGATGGAACTCCTTCATCCCTATACAAAAGTTCTCTTTTTCTCATGTCAAGGCTCCAGAGGAAACAAGTTCATGAGAGATCAAATGAAAACTACCAAAAAATAAAATCACTCAGAAATTTTAGTATTGCAGTACGCAAGGACTGTAGTGTTTTGGGAACCATAGTTTGGATTTTATTTAATAATGAATGTGGGCACAGATCAGATGTAGCTATATCACTTGTCCTGTGTTTGAAGACTAATAGAGTTACAATTGTAAGAGCTAAAAGTTTTGTTCCAGGTCTTTTGTAATTGGCAAATGGAAGCTGCTGGGATCTGTACTGCCCTTGAAAAAGTCCTGCTACCAAGCAACCTTTACTAAAGGCACTAAGGTAGCCATTATTAGTAAAAGTGGTGTGTAATTCTAGTGATTGAAGCGTGATCCTTGACAGTTTTCCTCCTCTGGTATCCAGCTCTTCTTATCTGACATTAGCAAGCTGAGCTAGGCTATGAGTCACTTCTGAGGAATGATTCAGAATTCAAATTCAAAATACATGGGCTCTATTGCAGGGGTGAGTGACAAATCTATAGCTGAAAATTCACAGTAAGGACTTTATGGCACCTAGGTAGGACAATTCGTTGACCTTACTCAAAAGTTGAGGTTTGGATGCAACTGATTATACCAGAGGAGGAATAAATTGACATAAGAATGATGAGGAAGAAAAGTACTGAGTCCCAATTAAAAGAGTTCATTCTTTGTAGCTCAATAGTTTGAAATATCCAAAATCTGCAGGTTTCATTTCACTGTCATTTGTTATTCTTGGCTAATAGGATTTCATAGCTCATTTCCTTGCTAACTGTTCCTGTGTCTTTCAGATGAAATCAACACAGATTTGTGGTTGGGCCAGAAGAAAATTAATTCCATGAACAAACTTTTTCTAGCTTTGTTGTTTGAGGAGTTGCAGATGACACTAGAAATAAGGTTTTTTTCTTCTGTTATAGGAAGTAGTTTGGCTTTTTCAACCATTACTATGACCTATAGGCAATAAATTGTTGTGTAATTGTATAACTTTATGTAGTGACAGCAGCCATGGGTTTGCAATGAGTCAGCCATTTTATCATGGTGTGGATTATTCTGTGTGGATTAGGTGCTTTGCAATTCTGAAAAAAAAATATGCTAATGCAAGCAAACACATCAGTTTCTTTCCTGGGCTATAATCAAAGGAATCATAAATAAGAGGAATGCATAATACAACTTGGAGCTGAGCAAGGAGTTCCTGAGTTCCTTCCTATTTATATGCAACCTGCATAAAGGGGGTCATAGCAGAGATTATGGTCTTTCTCAGTTTTCTCTTCATATATCAATATAAAGCAGGCAAGTTGTAGTTGTGAAAACAATCTATGCCACTTCAAATTATATTGTAGTCAACACTGGATGTTACCTTTGCATGAAGTATCACATGTGAGAAAATATTCTGTTGCGTGGCACTTGATTCTATTTCAAACCTCTCTAGAATGTTGTAGAGTGTTTTAATGTCACAGTTTGGGCTTAAATTCAAAATATTTACCTTTAAGTTTGTAGTGCAGTTGTTTCAATAGGTTGATATTTCCCTGAATACTTAGGTGGATATTTTGAATGCTAGAGAGAAGGCTAAGTGGTACTCTGGATCAAAAATTGCTCCGAAACTGAAGCCATCTAATGACAATGAACTTACACACATGGAAGGTTGTTGTTTCCTTTGTTGTGGGTTTTAGTGGTTTTCTTTGTGTTTGGTTCTTTGGTATTTTTTTTCTTCTTCTGGGGAGGAGGCTGGAGATTGGAACTGAATGAATACAAAAGGGCACGACTTCTCTGATGCTGAGTTGTACAGATCTCCGGCAGGTCAAGTATCATTAAATTATTCTTGAAATTATGAAATAACTTCATTAAATTATTCTTGTCTTCTTGAAGTAGATTGATTTGAGGTCACATGAAGAGAATGAAGCCTGGGTTTCTGGTTTTAATTATGGACAATTTAACCCATGTAAATATTTATGAGGAAGAACAATATCCAGAATGCTCATGTCATATTTGTCTCAGAAGTAGTCTAAAAAAGCCTCTTTTACTGCAATTAACTTTGTATCTCTGCATACAAGTTATCACCAAAGTCAGAGGTTTTTTATGAAACATAAAGAAATGTAACATTTTGACAACACATCGAAAGACACAAGATAGGTGGCTTAATAAACAATGATACAAATTATTTTGGGGAGGAAAACACCTATGTCTTTGAAGCATCCTGTTGGAGTGTAGGCGTTTGTAAGACTGAAACATTCTGGAAGTTTCCATACCTTGTATCAAAATGATATAAAAATTCTGACTAGAGAAGTTTTTTATTCCGTACAGGATAACTTCAGAAATTGCATTAACTTGTTTGTTTGGGGGGACTATTGGATTGTACTTTTTTAGTTAATGGGTTTGACAGTACAAATGAATCTGTCTTCTTATCTCTGAAAAGGATCAAAGCAGGTAATGAAAAATGGTTTTCCCTGCAAACCACCTTGGAACTACAATGCACCTTCTTGTGCCAGTCGAAGTGGTGCATGCATGTAATGAAAAATCACAAATAATAATGACTATTATACTTTATAACTTTCCCTGTGCTTAGAAAACAAAAGCTAAAGTCACAGAAACCCAATTCTGTGGTGTACATTTATTTCTGGGGCAGAGGTTAATTTTCCCACAGTGATCTACAGTATGTCCTGCATATCTATATCATCCATATCTATGTATATCCATCCTTGCTAGCTTTTTTTACTGAATTATCTACATAATTTCTGCACCTTGTTGTTTACATAGGTTCATCTATTCAAGCATATCTATGTAATCTTTATCTTCATGCCTTCTAAAACTTTGAAATAGCAAGAGGAGATCTTTTTGGAACAGTGGTCCATTAGCTATTGTTAATTAGGACAGCTTTAAAGATTTCACTCATATATTGTCTGTGGTTTCAGTTGTGTGTTCACATAGTATTTCTTGGAAAAAATCAAGTGGTGCAGATTATGCTGAAGTTATTTGAGAGTGGCAGGTGTAACCAGCATACCTCTGAGCAGAGGCTTGGGTTTCTTCTTCTTTTTTTTTAAAAAAACCCAATTGTATGAAAATCATCAGAATATGTAAAGGGGGTTTGAAAAAACAAAGTCTGTTCTGTTCTGATAATTATATGGACAACAAAAAATGAACAACCCTAATGTAAAGCAAAGCCCGAAGTAAATCTCAATACAGCAAGGACACATACCAAAGGCACTATGGTTTGTATTGTTTCAGGCTCCCATCTTAAATTTTACTAAATCACTTCTGCCCTTTGAGTGGCATTCTCCTGGAGCTGCCTGGTAAAAGCCTACCTGGCACATATTGGGAAAGATAACCTGTATGGATTTTCTCAGTGCCTTTTCTAAGTGGTATAGTCTCCTTGCTAAAAGTGATTTTACACGATTGAGAAAAGTCAGCAAAAGGAACTAAATTACAGGGAACATTTCAGCCTTTAGTGACAGAACTATTTTCCATTGGGGGCCTTCCTCTTTCTCAGAGTTAGCACCTGGAACAGATAAGTATTTAATTCTACTGCTAAGGTTGCAGTTAATAATACAGGTAATAATTACAGCAGTGAAGTTAATGTTCTCATTTTGTGCAGTCCTAGATACTGTAAAATGCTGCTATAACCTGAATGCATCAGATACTTGGTAATAGAATTTCCTTAACCTTGCCTCAGGTAGACAGAAAGAGAAACACAGTATAAATTCAGAGTTTTAGTACAAGAATTGTATTAGGACTATAAAAGTGAAGTCTCATGGACAATAATGATTTTCCATTTATACCTGTAATTTCAGGCTAAGTATCTTCACAAATATCTATTAAAAAAAAGTCCTATAAAAAAAATAGAATTGAGATGATTTATGCCAGTTTTTTAAAAAATAGTGTCTTAATTTGGTTTTCTTTTTAGAGAGTGCCCTCTCTTCAAAAACTATGTTTTGTGTCAAAGAGTAATTTTGGCAATAATAATGACTCTCTTTTTAGTTTGTTTGGTTTGTTTTTTTTTATTGTTTTTATTGCTTTATCTAAATCTTACCATCAGGAACTCTCAGAAGTTCCCAAGCAATGTTCAAGGATCAATGCTGATATATAAAAATTTGTGTAATACTACATTATTTAGTTGTCCTAATATTAAAAAAAGATGCCAAAATCATGAAAAATGCCTGTCCTGACATGCAACAAAACTTTTGGATGTGATCGTTTGAGGGGAAAAAAAGGTAATTTGAAATAACGCAATTTCCATATGGCTAAACAACACCAGAATCCTACCTATCTCAGTATGCCAAACTCAAGCTTTCAGAACAGTGAATCTAGCTAAGAAAAGCATGAGATTAAATTAAAAACCAGAAGACAGAAAGTAGAAGATTAAATAGACATCATAATGTATACATATATGTTTGTGTGTGTGTACATATGGTACACATTATATATTAGATGTAATTATGTATACACACATTTTATATTATGTATATAATATATAATATATATAGTTTATATGTATAGGTACACATTACAAAATGGTATATATTCTCTAAAATACATTTTAGAGTTTGATACAGTTTTGGGAAGGAAATTTAAACTTCTAATTTTTTTTTTTCCAATTGATTCTTCAGAAACTTTTCAAAAAAAGTAATCAAATTTGATTCATAAAGGTAACCAGATGCCTTAATAAGCTTTTTCAAGCTTATACTTATGCATTGTAGTAAGTAGGGAAATATATTCTGAATTTTGTGAGAGAGAAAATAAAAAAATAAAAAATTGTCAATTTTATATTCACCCATTTATCTTATGTATGGCAAAAAAATTCTGTCCAAATGAGTATATGCTAATATGCTATAGGCTTTCCGTTCAGTAAAGCAACTTTGTACAGATTTAAATCCTAGTGAAATAAATTATTTCAGTAATAAATAAATAAACAGACTTTCTGTCTGTTAAACCATTCCTTCTGGTGCTTGAACACAGGCACCAAGCATGAGGAGAAGGAGCAGAAAGTTGAAGTGAACTGGTCAAGGGTAAGCAGGTGGACATAAATGGAACAAAATCCCCTATAATCTTAAAATTTTATTCTGTACTGTTGTTTGAGCCATGTACCTATTCCCTCCATAGTGAGAGGTCGAGGAGTAAATCAGTGCCTTCACCTGAAAATTACAGAATAAAAAAAAAAGGCAGAAAGGAAGACATTCAGTCTTAAGAATTGAAGAAAAAAATATTTCTAGCGGAGCTAGGCCTAGATTTTCTATTAAAAATTTATACTTTCTTTTTTCCTTAAGAATCTTTAAATTACATTTTTCATTTTAGTAAAACAAGGATTTGGCCAATTATCAGAAGTGCCAGATACATGGCAAACATTCTAGGTGGTCTCAATTTAATTCAAGGTGGTCTCAGTTCATATATTAAAGTCATTAAAGTCTAATGTTTTTATTCCTAATCATGATTGTCTGGGATAATCAATCATGATTCCTAATCATGATTGTCTGAGTCCATGTTCATTAATCTGAGGTGCTATTAGGTGTGTGTTGTTCCAGGGAATTTGTTGCTTTTTCTATAAAATCCTGAAGATGAGATTTTTGGAGTTGGATTTTTTTTTTTAATTTTCTGAAAGATATTATGGTTTAGGCATATTCATTTCAGGAGGTGTCTTTATTGGAAATGTCTTTCAGAGGTAGCTGAGAAAGCATTCGACTGTTTTATGACAAAGAGTTAATAAATATTTACTTGTACATATTTTCATGTACACGTACATATAATTGTGCCTACAGGATAGATACAGGTTATTTATGTATATATAGGATACAATATTCCTGTTGTGCCAGGTGCAGTTGCCAGCAGGAGCAATGAGGGCCTGTGGGGCTGTGACAAGAATCTCGTGCTGTATCTGTATTGGAATCTGTACAAGCAAGCTCCAAGACAAGGCCCTGGCTAAAGCAGAGAAGAGCATGAGGAGGAGGGAGCAAGAGAAGCTCTTATAACTGACTGCAGCCCCCAATTCCCCATCCCTCTAAGCTGCTCAGGGAGAAGGAGGTAGAGGAATTGGAAGTGAGGGAGTGAAGGTCAGCCTGGGGAGACGCTGGAGGAGAGGAAGATATTTTTGATTTTGCTTTTGCTCCTCACCGTCGATTTGTGTAATATGGACAATACATTAAATTAATTTTCCCCAAATCCAAATAGTTTTGTAAATGGTGGCAATTGACCAGCAATCTCCCTGTCTTTATCTCAACCTATGAGCTCTTCTGTCTTACTTTGCCCCACTGTTCAGTTGCAGGGAGAGAGAGATTGGCTGGATGGGTGTCTGGTAACTTGCCAAAGTTAACCCGTCACATCTTTGCAATGAAAACTGTAAATGAGAATAAAATATCAACCTGAGAAATGTTTTAAAAGGTTTGTTTTTAAAGAGTAATTTCAACAACACATTGGAGATAGATGTTTTAAATGAAGATCCTAGGCAATCTATTTGCTGGCAAGTATCTTCCTGTCTTCTGGTTATTCACGTGTCCAATGAGCTACAGCAGAACTTGACATTTTGTGGAAAACTAGAGCTGTCACAGCAGAACGAGGACCCACCTGGAATGATTGTGTCATAGTGACTCATGTCTTTGGATAGTGATTTTCCAGTGATTCTGGAGTTATTTGACAATTGCAGGCAGTCCTGTCAGAAAAGCTGTGTTGTTGTTATTGTTGTGGTTGTTGTTGAAGTACCTTCAAATTAAATACTCGTGTTGTTTTCCATCAACTCTGATGCTGAATATAGTGAGGAATAAGCAGTAAGTTGTATATACAGTCCCAACAAGGCTGTAGGTGGTGGGGGGAGTAAAAACTACTACTTTTTCATCACTAAAATTATGGAGAGAACAGGGAAATGATAAAATCACTTGCTCATACTGGGTAATTTCTTTCTTATAACGAAAACCTCTGCAAACAATCTTCCAAGTTGTTACTGAAGAGCTCTTAAATATTTAAATATTGTATATTTATTACAGTCTGTAACTATTTGGGAAGAAATAAACCTTCCCAAATACTTGAAGTATAACCAGTTAAGTTATTCAATAAAATTTTCTGTAGTTTTTAGAATTATTAAGAACATAATGCATTCATTAATTATACAATATTTTAATCAAAAGTAATGCTGTATAGTGTGACAGCTGAGTGTACATACATTTTGACAAAGAAAAAGAAGTCCCTGGCAGAAAAATCAGAGCTATGCTAAGAAATTGTTTTCCTTTTTATAATTTAAAAGACTAATCTATGAACCTGCATATTACAAATAAGACAAATGTTTTTTTTTTTTCTCTTTGAATAATGAGTAAACTTGGCAATAAATATCCAAGGCCCACTCCTGTCCACTCTTGTTATTGGATAAAATCTTACAGCTAGAAATAGTATAGAAAAAAGGAAACATATTCCCATTTTTAAAAAGGGGAGAAAGGAAGATCCAAGGAAGACCTGTGAGCCTCACCTCGCTGTCTGGGAAGATCATGGGACAGATACACCTAGAAGATGTGGTAAGGCGCACAAAGGACAAGAAGATTATCTGAGACAGCCAGCACTGCTGTTGGAGTGACAGAAATGTTTGACAAGGGAAGAATGACCAAAGTCATCTATAGACTTCTGTAGGGCCTTTGATATGGTCCCACATAACATCATTATCTCCAAATGGGAGAGACATGGATTTGAGCAGTGGGCCACTTGGTGCATAAGGAATTGGCTGGATGGATGTAGCGAGAATGTTGTGGTCAGTGGCTCTCTGTCCAGGTGGAGGCCACTGACAGATGTGTCCTTCAGGGCACCTGCCTTGGGTCCAGTGTTTTCCATATTTTCGTTGGTTATATGGGTGGTGAGATCAAGTGCACCCTCAGCAGGTTTGCAGATGACACCAGGCTGAGTGGTGCAAGCTGACACACCTGGCAGATGGGAGCCATCCAGAGAGACCTGGGCAAACTTGAGAAATGGGCCTATGGGAACCTCATGAGGTTCAACAAGGCCAAGTGCCAGGTGCTGCCCTTGATTTGGGGCAGTCCCAGATATGAGTGCAGACTGGGAAAGGAAGCCATTGAGAGCAGCTTGTGGAGAAGGACTTAAGGGTGCTGCTGGAGGAGAGGCTGGACGCATCCCAGCAATGTGCGCTCACAGCCCAGGAAGCCAAATTTGCCCTGGGCTGAATCAAAAGCAGCATGGTCAGAAGGTCAGGAGAGATGATTCTGGCCTGCTCTGGTGAGACCCCACCAGCTGCTTCGTCCTGCTCTGGGGCCCCCAACATGAGAAGTACATGGACCTGTTGGAGCAGGTCCTGAGGGGGCTATGATGAAAGAGGGTGGGAGCACCTCTTCCATGAGGACAGGCTGAGGCAGTTGAGGTTGTCCAGCTGGCAGAAGAGGTTGCTCATTGGAAGAGATTATAGCAACTTTTCAGAACTTTAAGGGGGTTTATAAAAAGGATGGAGAGGAATATTTTTTTGGGGCAGATAGTGACAGAACAGAGGACAATAATTTTAAACTGAGAGAGGGCAGATTTAGATTAGAAGTTAGGAAGAAATTCTTTACTCTCCTTTAGGAAAAAGTTCTTTTTAGAGTGGTGAAGCACTGGAACAGGTTTCAGAGAGTGGTGGCTGACCCACAAAAATGAAAATATTCAAGGTTGGATGGGGCCCTGAGCAGCCTGAATGTAGTAAATGGCATCTCTTCCCATGTCAGGGTGTGGATATGGATGATCTCAAGAGTCCCTTGCAATCCAAACCATTCCATGGCCCTATAAGATACACACTGGTTCTGATCCTAACCTATAGGACACTTAAGAAGTGTAGTAATAGTGATGACAATGGGTAGCATAGAAAATGCAGGAACCTCAGAAACAGTAATTTAATAAGTGCAAAACTCAACAGAAAATTTGTCTGCAGGGAAGATAAATACTATATTTTCATTAAAAAACCATGAATCTTTGTAGATACCGCACATTTTTAATGTGTAGACTCTAGCACAGTATGTGTACATCATATGCATGAAATATATATATATTCATCTATACTTCATATATATATATATATATATATATATATA
>WBNP01000616.1:858034-872139 GCA_013401095.1 Passerina amoena | reverse complement strand
GTCCCTGCCAAATCAGTGTGTAACAAGTGTGTCATTAGCAGTTTCAAACAACCCAATCACTTTGTTCCTAGAGAAAGATGATTCATCTTCAAGCGGTTGACAATCTTGTTTAGCTGTTTTTAAGAGTGGCAAAAACTGACATGCTAGAGCCACTTAAATGCAAAAGAAAAATTAATTCTTGTTTCTTTATAATAATTAATGTGATTGAACTTTTTATTGTTCTTACCAATCTATCACACATGTTTCCTTTATCTATTTTATAAATTTCTGCTATCAATGGTTTTTTTTTTCAGTTTTCACAAAATACAGCAAGTGGTTATTTTTCCTGATCTGTGATATCAGCCCGTAATTCATTTTGAGCTGTGTTCCCAGTTAGTGAGTTGTTGGTTTATTTTCTGTTTAAAATTCAGAGAAGACTGAGGCCTAACAAAAATTTTGGCACTCAATCACAGGTTTATGTATTCAGGCTGTCTTTTTTTTCATGATAAATTCTTCAGGCACCATATTCTTTATAACTCATCTACCAGGTTTTCAGCTATTTTGCATGGAATATAACATGAGGTTTTTTTCCATAGGACTGTTTTTCCCTTAGCAGTTCCATAGTGGTTCTGTGGCAGCTTCTACAGTCTCTGTCATGGAAAAAGAATATCTACTTACAGAGGTGTAGCAGGTTGATTTGGGGTCTGTGTTTTGTTTGTTTGTGGTGTGGGATGTTTTGTTGTTGTTTGGGGGTTTTTTTTGTTTTGGGGGTTTTTTGTGAGATATGGCTGAAATTAGGAAATCCTTAATCCCTTTCATCATTTGCCACATCGAGTCACAGTCCGAGACTCATCTAATTCATCCTTTTGAAGGCACTCCGCCCCACCACAATGCCAAAGTTCACACTGATCTTCTGTGCCATACCTGTTTTATTTCTGACTTACTTAAAGGTAAACTTGTCTCATTTCCAGTTGTACCTCCAGTTGTACTGGATTTGCACACATATCTGCCTGTCTTCATGTATCCCCAGAAATCTCCATAATAGGCACTTTTAATTCTCTGACATGTAATGAAAGAAGAGCTTAGCATAAAAAAAAAAAAAAAAGGGTATTTTTCTCATAGAGGTTACCAGTTACTAACTAAAATTAAAACCAAAATCTACAAACCTACAAACCTAAAGTACCAGTATATTATCACATGCAAACAAGTCAGTAAATAGTTCCTAAAAAAATTCTTCACTAGTATATGAATAAGAGCTAAGTTGTCCTAGAGGTAGGATCTAAGTCCTAATTATGTTATTAATTAGGCCTGTTCACCATGAGAAAAAAGGCTTTCAGAATTTGACTTGATTAGGAAAGCGGTTGTGAGCTATGCACTGGCATCATGCATTGTAAAATGGAAAGAAGTTATAGCAACACAAAAAAAAGCCCCACTAATGAAAACAGATAATTAGTGTGAAATAGCTAATTAGGGTATGCTTCTGCACAAATTTCAAGCTTTAAAATGTGCTACATTAAGAAACCTGATACAGTTTTTAAGAAAGGACTTACCCATTTTTTATTCTGACTAGGGCAAAAGATGGACATTTGAAGTAAAGTTTAGATAACAAAATAACATCCGCAAAATTATTCAGAAGAGCCATTTTTGTTGTTTTTTGACACATGTGAACAAAATAATAAGAAATAACCTTCAAAATTGCATAATCTCTTATTAGCTAAACTAGGAAATAGCAATGATTCAGCCACACCTGTTATTCTTTAGCATTATATTCAGGGAAAAGAAAAAGAACAAAGAAAAAAATAATTTTACTATCATGATTTCAGGACACAGCTCATCATCTGCAAAATTTTTATTCCCAAGTTCTAGAAGTGTGCAGGTGACAGTACTTATATTGGAAATGGCCTGAGAAATGGATCTAGGCTGTACTTTAAGGCAAACCAAAAGGGGTTATTTAGAGGCCTGGAAAATGCCCAGAGGCAAGAGCAAGAAGAATGTCAAGATAAGTAAACCCAGCATTGTTCCCCCATTTCTCTTTGCCATCAAGCACTATACCCATTTGTGTAATTTACTGTCAATTCTAAAGAGAGATATCTAACAATGGAGGAGCATAGGTAAATATCACAGTGATACAAGTGGAGATAGGTCAAAGATTTTTTTGCCCAAACATTGTTCAATTATTTTTACATCCAAATCTTTGAAACAGTTATATTAAGTAGACAGACAATTTTATTTGAAGATAATAGGAAAAAATTACAGTTTATGCAACTGAGCTACAATACACCACTGCATGTTCTACATCCTGTACACAACTGTTCCCCCTTGCAAACAAAGGACACATTTACTTTTTCCATTTCCTCAACAAATTTTGGGAGTTTTTTGTTTTGATTTTTGGTTTTTTGGGTTCTTGTTGTTTTCTTTTTTATTTTTTTTCTGTTTTAAAAATTTGTATGAGGTGGGGTTTTTTTAGTGTTTCAAGAGAAATTACTTAGGAGGGCATAACAATATGGAGTATTTATTGTTAACTTAAAATATTCTATTCTTTCTCCATGGTTTATATTAGCCATAGAAAAGAGTCATTCCAAGCCTTACAAATCTTTCTAGGAAAGTAGAGTGATCTTTCAAAATTTACAGTTGAACTAGGGAACAGCAAAGTGGCATTCATATTAGTGTTGTTCATACTATGAACTTTATAGGAAAGCCCATTCTACTGTGTGGCAAGGTATCAACTCTTTCAAGACTGCATCAGAAGCCAATCCTGATCATGAAAGAAGTCCATTACTTTTTTGAACAAAAAGTAGTTCCTTTTGAGGGTACTGTGTCATGTTCTCTATAGTTGTGTGTTTTGATGGGAGCAACCTGTGATTGGTGCCAAAATGAGGAATGTCACAAAATGATAAGACATTTAAAATTTGAGATTCCTCTGATTAGAAATCAGTGTTTGGTTTAGGCATATGTTACGTGTTTCACAGACACCAGTGGTGAGTATTTAATACCAACCATTTCATAAATGATCCATTAGGGTCAGACATCATGGTGACTCCTGGGAGAAGTATGTTTATATCTTTGCCATTTACTCACTCAGCTTTCTATCCTGCTGGGAATTAAGAGCTGTAAATTCTCCAGATAGCTGTTTATAGTCAATGAGAACCTGAGATGATAGTGACAGGATGTTGGCAGGTGCAATTGCAACATGTCCACTGCAGGAGGACCCCATCCTCTCTTTCAGAATCTCTCAGCTTTGATTGTAGGCTGGCTGTTCTTGGGGGAGAAAAGGGGGAATTGTACTAAACCATGTTTAGCATTGTTTTGGCATCAAACCCTTTCTAAAATTTGTCATTTTGTATGTAAATAGCATTTTGCCTCTTCCAGACTACTTTATGTCCCATACCAGAGCCATCTTCTGTCATCTTTATTGATAATTTGCTAGCTTCAGAGTGATATTTTTACTAATGATGAATTAAAGCACATCATCTTCCAAACAATTCCGAGCTTCAGAAAAGTTCATACTGAAAGCCAAATTTGAAGTGTGACATTTGTGGCTATTTCTTGAAGGGCCTGGCATTTCCTGTAGGACAAGCTGCTCTTTAGAGCCCAGCTGATAAATGTGACATCAGTCAATTAACGAAAAAATAAGAGATGTGTAATCACAGAAATTACAATGTAATCATGCAACCACAGGTATTCTAGATGAGAAAAAAATATTAACTATTAAAATCAAAATTACATTCTGTGACAGAAACAATCTAGTATAGTAGTGGATGTATAACTGTGTAAGAAAACATAATTTTTGCAACTAAATAACATGTATTTAAAATGAAAGAAACAAGGATAAACCTGTTAACACTTTTCAAAAGTTTTGGAAGAAATAAATCAGAGATCAAAGCCTACTGACACTAGTGTCAAAACAGGATGAAATAATCCATGTCAAAATAAAGATGACACCATTTTTAGCTCTAGTTTTCCCATTTTATGCTGGTACTTATTTGTCCTTATGATTTCATTAGCTTGTCTAATGGACCTTTTTCCCTTAGTAATATTTGTGCCAAACCATGTAACTCTACATCAAAATCTCTCTTATTTTCTTATTAGAGGAATTAGGATTTTTCTTTGTATTTCACTGTGTAACAAATTTCCTGTACCTTGGATCATCCCCGTGGGCAGGTGCAGAACTTACCAAACTGTTGTATAAATTATCTTTCTATTTGCTTTATACAGGTCATATTTCCTCTGGAATTTTGGCAGATCTTCCCTTTATTCATGTACACTTAAGGCAAGTTAGGTTTTTAATTAGTTCATTATACTATATGCAGGAATCATCTTGTTATTGCCTCTTAAATCCTTCCCATATAGTTTAGAACACTCACTCTTTTTTCTTCACTAATTTTACATGTGTTCTTGATTTATACATATAGGATATAGTAAATGATATAAGCATATATGTATCTCAAGTGCACCTAGTTTTCCTAAGAGTTTTAATTTCTTTGTAAAATGGCCTCCACTTAGAATTATTATGTCAATGACTTTGTGTCATCTGAGTTATAAAAAATTCTTTTTTTCCAGGTAGCTCACGTAAATATGCATAAATATGTGCAGAATATTGATTTTCATTTCCCCTGAAGTACCATATTAAAATATTTCAAGTGAATTATTCTTCCTCTGCAAATACATTTTGGGGTCTATCAATGAGAACATATCAGTCTTGTCATAGGCTGAAAGAGAGACAGTAAGCACTGCCAGTGATATTATTTTTACTTTGGTATTTAGCCCAAATGGCTCTAGATACTTGGGGGAAGCTAAAAAGAGGAAAAATTGGTTTCTATTTTCCTGTCCATTAAAGAATGAAGACATCAGCAATCTACATATCCTCCAAGCAGGAAATCTAAGAGACGAAGATGTCATATACAGGGTGCTCTTACTTTTATCAGAATTACACTGTTCTTCATTTGAATTATTCCTTTATAATTAAAATAAAACAAGTACTCCTGCCTTTTTCCATAGGGATTTGAGAAGATCCATCAGGTTTCTTTATTTTTAAGATGACATATTTGTTGATGAAGATCAGCACAGATACTTGGATAGATTATTATTGATCCCGATCTATAGGTCAGCTGATGTGGATGTTATTTTCAGACTAGAGCTAGGACAATGTCTCTGGTTTAAAGATCTTATAGACTGCATTAGAATGCAGGCTTCTAGCCTGGCATGGACTCAGCAAATTCATTGATTCCTCATTGTCATTTAAAATGCAGTTATAAGATAAAAAAGTAATGATTTCTTTTGTCCTTACGAAGGCTTATAAAGCCAGGAAAAAAAAAAAAAAAGCTCTAATCAGTTTATGCCATTTTTAGATGTATGCATTTTTGCTGCTTCCCCTCCAGAACTAGCACTGTAAGGTTGCTTTGCATTGCTGTACTTCGTATCAATTGGTAAGCACAGGTCAAATGTAAACATGTTAATTATTGATCTCCATGGCAACATTCCATTACCTATCTAAGCCTAAAATAGTTTATCAAATTGAGTAATCTCAGTAGGGTTTTTTGACTGCATGATGCAAAAATTGTGCCACACAGTGAGAAACAATATAGCAATGCTATTAACTCACGTGGAGGAAAACAAGTGTGAAACTGAATGCATTTACAGCAGATAAGAAAACTGTATTATTTACCAGTGTGTCTAATCAACCATGTTTGATAACATAAAATAAGAACTCCCAACTCATTTAAAGAAAGATAAAGGAGAAATTAAATGCAAAGTCTTTATGTAGAACTCTTTCTATAACATCAGGTGGTTTTAGTCAACTGTGTAGATGATACAACAATTGAAATGCTTGTCAAGTGTAACTCACCCTCAACAAGAGGTTTTTCAATGGGCTTGGAGGAAGATTTCTGTTATTAAGACAATTTCCATTTTCAATGTACTTTTTTCTATATTTCATTGAATACAAAATTTAAAATTACACTCTGAATTATAGTAAACAGTTGATTTCATAAAAAATAAGATGTGTCAGATTTGCCAGAATTATATTGTTTTCCTGAATTGCTTTGACTTTACTAAAACTATTGATGTACCCAAAATATAATAAGCTGACATTTGAAAAAAAGGAGCTTTTCTAAAACAGGGATGTTGAAAAGATGTTTTCTTTAGGGATGGTAGATGGCAGCCAAATAGGTTACAGTTTGCATTTTGCAACGTGACATTGCATGACAGTTTCTGTTACTTTGTTAGATGCTGATATAATTTGTTCAGTTTTCAAAGCCATGGTTTGATCCAGTGACTTTGCTTAGTTTGAGAGCACTACACAATTTTAAAATTTTCTTTTAATGAATACTTTTACTGTACTTATTCTTTCCCTGAAGCATTCAGGAAATTCCATTACCTTTTTCACTTTACTAATAGCCTTTAGTGAACTGGACAAGCCAATGTTTGTTGCAAATGAGGACATCTTAAAGGTCTTGCTTTACCATTAAACTTTACAGAGCGTGAACAAAAGCTGCACCACGGTGGCAGTGACAGTTTGTTCCAAAAATGAATGCAGTAGAAATTTTTCCACTGTAACTAGTCTGAAATATTTTTAATTGCAAAATATAGTAAGAAGAAAAAAAAAAAAAGTTAAAGCCACACAGTCTTGTACATAATGGAATGAGCAAGCCTAAGAGGTGTTATTGATCACAATATTGCTTGCATCAAATTGTTTTGGCTCAGTCTGCCTTTAAAAGCAGTTGTCACATTGAGTTCTCATCTGTCTTTGTCACTTTTCTTCATTTCATTAAGGTACTGCCTGCAAGCTAAGGACAGGGTAAGAACACTGCCCTGCAGTTTCATTCCTTAATTCCTTTAGAACCAACATCACTAGCTCTTTGGTAGTGAGCTCCCACTGGACTGTCATGCTCTCATTTTGGCAATGAACCTTCCATCTTGGAAGTATGGATCACAGAAAGCATCAAAATGCACTGTGAGTATTACAAGTTCCAGTGATGAATGAAGGTAAAGGAAAAAAATAATTGCAATTTGCCATCTTCTATTCACAACAGCTATTGCTTGAAAATATATGTAAACTCAGGGGTCTCATGTACTTGGAATAGACAGAAATTTAAAAACAGATGGTTGTCAATAAGTCAGATATTTCTTTACAAGTGATAACACCTGGTAGATTTTCTATTAATGATCAATTTTCAGACATGGTTTGACAAATTTTGGCCTTTTGCCACATATCTATTAATGACTGTTGCTTTACATTCCTGTATAAGCCTTGTGAGGCACACAACTGTGCCATTAAGGCAAAACGTTGAATGGAAAATATAATAGTTACTTCCTAACAAAAGATCTTCAATGTATAGTGTAACAATTAAAGAGTGAGGATACTTATACATTACAGTTCATTAAATACTTTCAGACTGCAGGTTTTTTATTCAGACTAGAATAACTATTTTGCTCTGCTTCTTTACTTAAAGAATTCACTCTTACTGTAATTATGGAAATAGGACTTTATTTCATTAGAGGTTAGGCATATGTAGATTTTATGTATATAATATATATTAGAGGTTAGGCGTATGTAAAGAACTTCTGGTAAGTATGTTGCATGTTAATAAATATGTTGAAACATTACATCTTCTAAGTCAGGAAGGATTGTCAATGCAAATTTAAAGAGGCAGAAATATACATAGCTTTTTCCTATTCCTGAATTGTATAGTGCTGTAAAGGCCAATATTCATATATCCTTATTAATCATAATTAAATACACAACTGATTTGCTGCCAATGCACCCATTTCCCCTCTCCTGTTATCACCTCTTAACCAAACTGTTGCTCACCTTTGATTCTGCTCCGGCTCACTTGTCTCCTTTAATTCTCTTTCACTTTTAATGCATGACAAAGATAATGAGGAATAAAACCATAAAAATGGTCACGTAAACCATACTAGTGCTTGTTGAGGCTGACAGGATTTGATCTCCTGAGTCCTGTCTGTGATAAAGAAAGGTGAAAAAACTGAGCCTGGTTATTTATTTTCTGAAAAATGTTAGCAAAAAGTAAGCATTTTATTACCTTTCTATGAAATTTCAGTTGAGCTTAAGGCAAGCAAAACTCTTTCTGAGTCAACTAACATGAAAGAGTGCAAATTTAAATCAAGTTTAGAGTTAATAATGAGCATGAATATAAATAATATTCTTAATGAATATTCTGGTTTTTGCTGCAACCAATTAATTGTTTCTAAGTCATAAGTGAATATTACCTTCAGCACTGAAACACTGAGTGGTACTAAAACTGTTACAGGAAGCACAGTAACAATGACATATTAAGCCATTATCACATCTGGGCCAAAGAGAAGGAAGAAATAGGAAGGCTTGGTGGGGAGTACTTTGAGTGGGAAAGTATAATATTTTGTCATTAAACTTGAGCCAAATCAGTTAATTATTCAGTTATGTTCATATCTTCTTTCATGTGGGAGTAACAACATTTTGATTTGTTTACTTGGTGTGATATCCCTTTAAAAATCAGACCTAGAATAAAGTCCATTTTCTTTGTCAAGAGAAGCTATTTTTTAAAAGCCATGCATAAATGCCGTTTTCTGATCCTAAATAAGCCACAATGAGAAGAGAACTCTTATTCCTTGAATTTCTCAGAGTGATCTTGTCATTGTCAGCAGTTTTCTGCCCACATCAACCTATTTCCTGAATTTCCTTACATAATACTGACAACCATGGTTTTCTGTAGTTGTCCAACAGTGTTTGAAAGCTAGAGAGAAGAGATAATTCTTTATTTTCTTCACCTCCGTGTTTCCCCTGCAATTTCTTTTTTTAAATACAAAGCTCACATGAAAAGGTTCATGACAGGAAAATTAATCCAAGATCCTAATTTGGTGGTGTGTATTTGATGTCCACCTAGATGAAAAGAAAAGTTAGTTTTAATTTTAGTTTGTATTTCTATTTTAGACTAGAAGGCAGAAGCAACTTATTTAACTGTGGACTTCAAAAAAGCTGTGCAATATGTAAATTTTTCAGGGATAAATCTTGGCACCAATGATGTCAAGAGCCAATTAGTCTTAACTTCTGTAATGATTCACCACTTTTAAACTATAATAAACAGTAATATTTATGGCATGCTATGTAAAACTTTGCTGGAGCTGAATGTGTGGATCCCAAGCTTTGGGAGGTGGTACTGCTGTTAATATTTTCCATCCCCTGGAAACTTTGCATCATGAGTGAAATTCCTAGTGGCTGAGAAAAGCACTGACATAAACACAGTGTGTCAGCATCAAGCCTGGTTTCTAGCTAAACTCTTAGTGTAAGTCAGTCAGAATGGACACTAAAAAGTTTTAATGATTTGTGCCACAGTTGCCTTCATCCTCTCTCATTAGGAAGAGATTGCTGCCTGCTTGTGTCAGAGAGTCCTGTCCCTGGAATGGCCAGGACTATGTCACATGTATCTTAAAGACACCCTGTCTGGGTGAGCTCAAGCACAGAGTAGAAATCATGTATATATGACCTGTGAATGTGGCCTTGCATGCTCTGCATGCACTCAGTGTGGGCATATTCCCATATTCCCTACATGCAGCTGGCCTTTCCATTCTGTCTCAATGAGTGGGGAACCTGGATCAAGATGCTCTCACACGAGTTGTAAGCTCTGGTTTTAGTGAAGGAGGAAAGCAGGACTCTTTGAAGGGGGGGTTTGTAGGGGGATAGAATGTAAGAAAATAAAGATAGTGCAGAAGGCAATCTCACCCCTGAAGAGTTGCAGCTGTACTAATTACCAAAGATTAGGAACAGGCCTGCCCTTAACAGGCCACAGCTGTGTCTAATAAGGATGAATGCTATAAAAGAGTGGGTTAGATGGGTGAGGAGATACCTGGTGTTTGTTGGCTGTGCTGGGAAGAAGAAGGAGTCAGGGCTATAAGGAGCTGCCTATGAGGAAAACACCAGGAAGGTATGGTGCTTTTGCAATAAGATGCCAACAGTGGTTCTTGGCTGTGGAACCTATTTCTTTTGTCTTCTTCAGCTCAAAGTCATGTCAGTGTGTTGCTTTTAAAAACCAACCCATCTGTTTTCATCTGTGAGACAAGGATGTGCTGAAAGGAGTAAGGTCGCTCCCACAAGAATTCAGCATCCCATTGTCTCAATTTGGCAGTTAAAAATACAGCCATTGATACCTTAGCCAGTCAGAAAATTAGCACATGAGCCTAAATAAAATATTTAAGATACATGTTTTAGCAAGGACTTTCCTAGAAAAAAAAAAAAGAAGTGGAAGCAATTTTCAAATTAGTTTAGAAGATTTTTCATATGTTGACCTATCAAAAGAGTTTTCCAATGATGATAAATTGACAAAAAAAATGTTATGGTCTTCTAACTATCATACAAACATTTTAGCTAAAAAAGAAATCTTTTTTGAACACTGGGGTTTTTTTTTTTTTTTTTTTTTTTTTTTGGTCCTTAATGGTTTGAGGGAATGAGGTTTTAGAGAGAATTTCAAGGAGATTATAACCCTACAAAGTCTTAGTAGGAAGGAGTTCCACTTGTCCTGGTGAAATCTTAAATTTGGTAACATAAGATAATCATATGTTTGTATTATAATGTCATTCAAATGTGCATGTCTCTTAATTATTTTTTTCCTAAATCTGGTGTATTTCTAATAACTGGATATCTATTTACTATCTGACTATGAGTGTCCACTGTATTTCAACAAGGATGAGCTAAGAACAAAGTTCTTTTTCTACCCAAACCATAACCTTTATAAATTGCCTTCTTGCTTCATTAGAAGCAGACTAAAAAAATGTGGGGGGAAAGGCTTAACATCTGCATTTCTTTTATCCATGTGCTCAGCCACTAATGCTGTTTCTGTGAACTCAGAAAAGAAGTAGGTTCCTTCAAATTCCATCATTATAAGCATTTTCTGCTTTACTGATTACTACAAGTATAAAATCCATGTTTATCATGGAGATTAGTCTGAAAGCAATCAAAACCCTGTCATTCTCAAGGTCTATGACTGGAGGACAGAGACTATGGTATGGAAATATGTAATGCTGCATCTTCTAGTGTAAACAGGAATTAATCTTTGATGTATTGAGCATATTAATCATTATCCAAATAGCAATTCCACAGTAATGCAACTGGAAGAGGCCTAAAGAAAGGAGTCCATCTACCATTAAAGTGGTTATTGATTGAAGGTTAATGTTGTGTATCTGGGAGATCACTCTGCATCCTTCTTTTAATCAAATAAGTGCAGAACTGAATGACTGACTAAACTGCTTGGCTAGCTGTTCATCTTATTCAATATGGGATATCAACATTGATTGTTTAAAGTAATCCAGTGGCTAAAAATCTGCAGCTCTGTGTCAACTGGAAATAGTCATGTGGTCATGCATACCTACCAGTAAAAACTTGATACTTTTTTTTTTTTTACTTTGTTCACATTCAAGCTGTTAACATCTATTGCTTATTCCACTCTAAAAAAGGTTGCACCTTTTACTTCCTCCCATTTTACATACTCTCTTTTCCTTTTTTAATATTCTATTGTATGGTACTGTGCATTTCTGTATGGTATTCATATGAAAGAGAATGACCAGGTTGAATAAATGCTCCTGAGGGATGAAGAGATGGAGGTAGCCTAGGGATCATGCTCAGAGATAGGAAGGTTCAGGTGATGTTGTGCTGCAGGCAGCAGCTATGCAGAACCTTCAGGTAAATGGCAAGCCAAGCAGAGAGCATACAGCGCAGGAGGGATAGGAAGGCTGATAAGAATAGGCAATGGAAAGAGAGCTCGAGTCCCAGAATGACAAAATCAAAACATTTTCTTAGGACCATGGATTGTGCAGAGATAGCTGCTCCAGTCAGGAAAATTATTGAGTTGCTGAAATTATGCTGGGGGGTGAGGCTGGGGCAGCATTTCCACTGCTTATGGCAGGGTGGGAAAGGTTTCCGTTTTCTCTTTTGTCTTCCTAGTCAGTCAGAATTTTCTACGCTTTCAAAGTAGAAAGGGATGATGAAGAGCTATAAATCTAATCACATAAATTAAATGGCTTAGTCCCTAAATGCTGAAGGATTACAAAGGAGTTAACATGGCATTTCAGAGCACATAAATGAAAAGCCCAATTAAAGTCTGCATAAAGTAGGTTGTGTAAATATCATACCAGTCTAAGACTTGACAGTGTCAACTTGTCAGCTGATATTTCCTCTGCTCTGGTATATTCTCAGTGGATTGACGATTCATTTCTCTGTTTTTCTAGTTTAGACTTGACCTTTATTCTACAAGGGCCAAAATGAATTGTGGTGCATTCTTCTGGAAACATCAGTAGTGAATGTCTTGTGTAAAGAAACCCATGCAAAGAAGTGATTCTAAATGAGTATTTTGTTACCATCTTTTTGTTGTGTGGTCTGAATTTGAGCTTTTAAGCTATATTATAATAAAGTCAGTGACAGTTTAAAAGTTGAAAAAAATAATTATCCTCTTATCCTTTGTGGCAGTAATAACTAGTCTGTATAATATGAGTGTCATGTGCTGTGTCTCTTTTGAGGAGTTTAAGTGTCGCATGACATAATTCACAGAAAACCAGACTGTCTGAGTAAAGAACCTATTTCTGTTTACAAGGTAATGAAACCTTCTCTCAAATAATCAACAAGCTAATGAGACTTTCTGAATAACCCTTGACTATATGTTGGTTATTCTTGTAATTTAGATCAAACACTGCTGATAAATAAAGTAGAAAATCCTTAATTGAATATAAACATTCAAACAGGAGAGAAGAAATAAGTTGAAGCCAGAAATGAAAAGAAAAGGACAAAGGAGCTCTAAATGGAAGCTCCTCCAGCCAAGATGATTGTTTAGGAGGCAGAAATGCACTGCATTAATGTCTATTGATTCAAGCACAATAAAGTTTCTCCAGGCACAATAAAGTTTCTCCCTGATTGCTTACTGAGCTATATAAAGGCTTTCCAATGGACAAAGTAGAAAAATTTTCCCCTAAAAGTGTCTGAATTCAACATCATCTCTGCTTTTCTGTACTTGCTTGTGTAAATATTTGGTGTCAGACATGAATTTATACTAATAGCCTCAGAGGTTCCTTTGCTTTCACATCACCGCTAAAACAAGATTTTCAATGTTCTTCACGAGGGAGCAGCATTATAAAGACCAGCAGAGTCTCCAAGGAATGTGTATGACATCTGAGTACATTTTCTAAGATAGATGCAAGACTATATAGAGTTTATAGGATGCTGCTTTTTTATTTATATGCATCTATAATGTAGCATAAGTACAGGTTTTGAAGGAGAAAAAGAAGAAAGAAAATTACATTTGAAAATATTGACACTAACCCTGAAGCCCTGAACTTGGCTACTCTCTTCTCCATGGTATCTCTAGGGACGGGCTTCCTACTTTGCCACATGGCTTATATTTCACACTCCTTTCTCTTTCTGTCATTGCCAGTTATCCCGTCGTCCCTCAAATTCAGTGCAGTTATGGATCACGTTTCCGGTCCTGCTTTTATATGAGTGCACTCAGAATGGAGAAAACAGTTATCCCAGCAAATGGCTGGTTGGTCCTGCAGCTGAATGTATGGGAGAACAGAGAGCAGCACAAACTGAAGAGAAAATGTTTGTGATAATATCTATAAACTCTGGACAAAGAATGTTTTTATATAGATGATATTAGTGTCACATCTTTATTAAAAAAAAAATACATTAATTTCTTTACCAGTATGATGACTTTGGTATAGGAATGCTTCATTAACAAATCTCATCAAATTAGAATATCAATTCATAGAAGAAAAGTCTATGGTTTGGTATTTTATTTTTAAGTTTTAAAGGAAGTAGTAACTAGTTTTTAACATACATTTGTTAGCGTATTAACCTACATTTATCAGTGTTTTCTTTTCTGGAGAAAATTTCCCTCATACACAGTTTTAAAGCTAAGTTTCTTGTATTTTATGCATGCAAGCTTCTGCCTGCTACATGTATATATTTTGCACAATGATGTGTTACTCATTTCTCAAAACACTGGAGGGTATTATATATCAAACTAAGGGTTTGCTCATTACCTTGATACATGAGATTAATTTTGCTGGTTGTGAATGTTATGGTTGCTACAGCTGTGAATCACAAGCATATTTTAAACAAGAATATAAAAAGTTAATTTTTTTTT
>WBNP01000616.1:837247-857634 GCA_013401095.1 Passerina amoena | reverse complement strand
AGATAATAAAAGGATATAATGCATGTTAAACTACAGAGCTGTTTATCAAGAAAATAGGTAGAACATACAAGAGCCTGAACAATTTTTTTTTCTCATTGAAATTTGCTGTACTGTAGTAAGAGTTTAGACAGGTGGTTTTTTGCCCGACCTATATTTTTATGTGGAAAAACTTGATATGTATGGAGATAATATTTATGCATTTATGGTGGTTTATGTCAAGAAGTAAAACATCGTTTTGCTACATCTGCCTATGTCTTTCAACACATATGTTCTATCCTTCAGCATCATTAAAAACCTTCCTACTGTAAATTCCCTAATGGGTAGAATGGCATTTAGTTCTCTTCCAAGATTCTCAAGTTTCTCTTCCAAAACCAAAATCTGCAAGACTTCTGAAGACACAAGTAAATATGAGTAAATATGTAAAGTCTTGATAAGATTCCTAAATTTGCATAAAGTAAGGGTATATTTAAGGGCAGCATTTGAAATCCATTGGAGTTGGTAGGTTGTTCAGCTAATCTGGACTCTTAAGTCAGTAAATATTTTGCTGGGATTTTAATGTCTTGTCTATCTCTTTATGAATTCTTTACTGATTCTCATGGTTACTGCTGCTTCTGCTCCCCTGAACTGGTTAGAAAGGAAAATAAATCCTGCAGAAGGTGTTAAGTTTCTTCTAACAGTAAATGTTCAGTTGACTAATTATCTCTCCCAAATGAATCCTGTTCTCTCCAGATTTTATGGTAGTGAGATGCCTAATGAAACAGAGTAAGAAATTTACTGACAAAGGTGTGGAGGAGGGAGAGAATGTGAACCATATTTTGTTTTAAAAGTAAAGAAGCATTTGAAGTGTATCAGTAGGAACAGGCAAGAGAGAAAAATAGTACTGGATGAAAGTGAATTGCTAGGAAGTTACCTGTAAGTGTTAACACTAAACTTGTTCTTGCCTTAGTTGGATTCTTAGTCTTTTTACTACTGTACTTGGAATTGCCTTTACTGCTTGACATTAATTTGTCTCTACTATATTTTTGTTATATATTTCTACTAAAAGTACTGCAGAATTAATGGTATAGAGACCTTTAGTGAAACTACCTGTTAGAATCCTAAAATAAGTACATCTCACAGCCCATGACTTAAAATATTCCTGTCTTGCCATATTAATAAGTCTCAGACAGCATTAATGCACCTGGAGGACATGGATCTCAAAAGACCAAGTGCAGCATAAAGGAGATGGACATTCACTTGAGTCTTAGAGCCCCACAGGACCTTACAGGTATAAACTTAGCTATAAATTAACAAGAAACTTTGCTTGTCCTCAGGCTATCTGAAGTCTATGAGAAGAGAAGTTTGTAGTGTTTTATAAAAAAAAAACCAAAAAACAACACTCTAATGGATTGCCATTTGTTTAAAATCTGGCTTATGGGGCTGTGTTTTGTGTGCATACTTTGCCTTGCTATGGGATGTAAGGTGAATTTAAGCCCACTGGCTATAGATTTTCATAGCAAGTCAACCATGTTTCTACATTGCTCAATACTGACCAATATATATTAAACAGTTACCTTGTGGGTTATTTAGAGGGAGATTAATAGATAACTATGCAAAACTTTTGCCTGAACGTTAGTGAATTAAGATGTTCTGTTTTGCTTTTCTGCAGAATACAAAGAGTCTCAAACAGTCTATCACTTTCTCTTTTGGGAAACAGGAAAAAAAGCATTTAGAAAGCAGACTAAGGGATTTGTTTTGAATGCTCAGATAAGTACTCTAGTATAACCCTCAAGTACCCTCCAAATGTTGACAAGTTTCTTCCTAAAGATTAAACCATTGTTTAGTAATCACATAGTACTGAATTAACAAGGACAATCCAGAAAGGTCTTTTCAAAGCTGATGCTGTAAGATGAAAATGTATAGCTTCCTTTTTTAAATTTACTTTCCCCAGATGACTTTCTGTGCTTTTGTCCTCTGCCAGAAGCAAATCAGAAGCAATTCCAATTGATAGTAAATCTGGTGGCATATCAATAAAGAACAAAAGCACAAGAGGTTTCAGGTAAAACTAGATTGTTTCCGTTCAGATAATTATCACTTGTCCATCAGAACAAAACTTGCCCTACTTTTGTTTCTTGAGTAGGACATTGGAGTGGGACACTGTTCCGTTGACTTTTTCCTGAGTTTTGGGCAAGTCGCTTCCTTCTAATGAATTACAAATATAATCACACTTAACTTCCTTTTTAGAGATTGGTAAAGAGAAAATGCTATGTAGTTGTTTAGTTTTATTTTTAGATTTTAGCCTTAAAATGCCTTTAAAACTGTTTCATGGTGTATGTAACTCATTACAAAGCATGGATAGTTTTATGGAAACTATCACAGAATTTTACCTAGAATTTAATACAGTTGGTATATATGATTGCAGAAATAAGTAGCAGATGGTTTGATTTAACTATCAGTTGAATTGGTAAACCAGATAAAAAGGAAACCAGGATCAACATCAGTGGAGATTCTGTACATTACAGCTGGATCTCTAACAATGAGACTTCTGAAAATTCTCTTTCTTATTCTGTTTAAGGCATTGTCTTAGGTTTGGCTCTGCTACACACATCTTGTATGAGTTTTGACAAGTTGTTTGATTAAACTTTGCATGTGTTACATGGCTTACCTTCATAAAATCATGATATAGATTATTACTTTTCTGTTTTCTGTTCAACCCTTGTACTGCAACAGAAAACGCTGGTAAATAAGATGTTTGCTTGTGAAAGATGCTCTTCTGAATTGGAATAGGGCAAGTGAAGATAATCATCAGATTTCAGGAATCTGGTTTCTACCAGATCATCAGGCAGGAGTGATTATAAAGTACTTCTCCCTGAAAAGAGCATCCATACCAGAAAAAAACTCCTACAGAAACTATTTTCCAGATTTCATAAAGCTTTTCCTTTTTAGAAAGATTTTTTTGGAAATTTACCTGATAATATACGTATTGCATTTTTTCTATACATTTTATCTGTCACTAATTGAGGTATAGAAATGTAGAATATTAGTCAAGTTGTTCTGTAACTGCTTCTAGGTTTGATTAAGAAAAAAATCTCTATAACTATGAATTCTTGAAAGATTGAAATAAAAAACCAAGAATAACTTGTAGCGCAAACATAAAACATTTCCTGTTGTGAATGTCCCTTAGACTCTACTAAAGAAGTTAAAAAGCAGTTGCCCAGCAGTATCTAGGACTGTTGATCCTAATGTAGTCATAGGAGATCAGCATAAATGAGCTCTATGAATATTCTCTAGGCCAGGATGAAGAAAATCATTGCAAAAGGAGTTTAAACTGCTGTCCTTTCCCTCAAATATTCCAATGGCTAGAAAAAATCCACAACTTTGATAGTCTGGATTTCTGGGAAAGATATGTTTAAAGCTAACAATAAAGAAAAAATGTGGATGCAGGATAATCTCTGTTTCCACATTAACACTTAGTATGGTTGACTAAGTAATGACAAGTGGGGCTTCCCTTGCAATACCTAACACGGTGTTTATTCAAATAAACCTGTACAATACGTGAAGTGCACCCCATAATATAAAATACAGATGAGATTTTTATATTATTCCTTTTGTATCCATCACCTTCATAGTTTCTTTGGCCTTTGGTACACAAATTCCCTTTTAAATGGCTGTCATTTGCCTTCTAATATACTCTGATGCTTTGACTTCCTATTGCACTGGACGATTTTAAGTTGGTATAACACTGATGAAAGTAATGGTGATGTCTCTGAGAATGGAAAAGCTCAGTAGTAACTCATACACCAAGTCTTACCTGTTTTATCTGAAATTTTGTCCAGCATGAACTGTGCATGGTAAAAATTTGACCATCAAAATAAAACACAGATGTGGTAGAAGCCATCTCCAACACTTTTCATTCTAATAGTGAGATTTTGGCTTTTTTCCAATTCAAATGAGCACAGTTACAATTATTCTTTATTATCCAGAGAAAAAACAAATAGTGAATCATAGCTTCATATCTTAGAGTGTTGTATAATACATATTGAATTTCATTTGTATGCTGTATGCATATGTTTATTATGCTGAAAGCTGATTACCCAATTTCTTCTAAAGTCTTTTGAAGGCACTGTGCCAGCCCTTTCTAAAGTTTGCAAGCATATTGTTTTTGATAGTCAGGAGAGTTTGAGATTTCTGTATTAATTACTCTGTTTATATAAAAATGAGCTTTATAACATTTGTGTATTCCTATTATACGTATTTTTGAAATTACAGAGTAATTACAGCAATTGCTTAAACTGCATGTGGTGTCTGATTTAATTTAATAAGATACAGCTACATCATTTTTCATGTCTCATAAAACTAAATATGTGAGACAGTGAAGTCATAAGGAAGTGTTGTAACAGTATATAACACATAGAATTCTAAAAACATTATTAATTTGCTTAATGGTAATTATTCATATAGTTAGGAAAAAATGGTGTATTTTTCTCCACATGTAATGTGTAAAGTATGTGAATGGTTATTACTTCTCACTTTGTTACTTTATGCAAAGAAATGCATGTTACTTTTTTTCTCCCATGTAGGGCAGAACCTTTACCAATATCAGTCTGGTAATAATAGCTCTAGCTTGTGGTAATGCATTTTAGTAAGCCAAAAGGGATGGCCATTTATCAGACTTGACAAGTGGCGGCTGAATAATAACTTTCCTGTAATGCAGATGCTTTTCTGAATGTTTAAATGTGATGGTGTGAACCTTACAGCTCACCAAATTTTAATTGATTTGAGGTTCACTGATTCACTGACCTCTAAGTAAGTGCCAGGACATACGGGGGTTTTTCTGTTAGTTGTCTATGCAGATGAATCTACAGTCAAGTATTTGATACTTTAATGTCCTGTAGGTACCCCAGAGATGTACTTCCTGCCCAAATATATAAAGCCTTTTCTGCACAAGAGACTCACAATCCATACATCCAGAAATACTGGTTTTAGTTATGTGTGAAGCACGGGAAATGTAAACATTGCCTAGGAAGGGAAGTGCTTGAACAATGAGACATAAATGTTTCTCGAGTCTTGTTTGCATGACTTAGAAGCGTAGGTTGCAGCTTGACACTTTCAGAGTAAGGATGAGATTATAGAATCTGGAATGGTTTTGAGCTAATTCTGCATATTTATTGCCAAAGTGTGATTGGCAGCCTGATCAATGTTTTCATTTCCCTCTCATGCTTCATAGCCATAATTCAAGAGTTTGTGGAAGGGTCATTGAAACTTGCAGCGTGGTTCAGGTCCTTTAGGTCTTGAACCAAGAAGTTTCATTTGTGATAGGTATTTTTTTAAGCTTTCTGCTTTACATGCACACAAATTCCCCAGATATTCTGGGAGTTTTCAGCTTCTTGCTTTTTTTTTTTTCTCATTTTGACTTCAAGACATGTAGACAGTCCTTCTCTTAACTTCAAGGAGAAATGAGAATAAAAGCTCTTCTGTGCTCTGTGACCATATAGGAAGCATTGTAGTGATAAATAACTTCCTATTGATCAAAACATATGAGCAAAAAAAGATATTTTGTTTTCTGTTTCAGAGTAATCACTCAAAAATTATGTACTTTCTTCAAAGACATCAATGAAAGATGAAAAAATCATAAAAATAATGAATGTATTTATATTTTCTTGTTATAAGTTATTTCCTTGTATGCCATCATTTGTGTTTGGAAAAGACATTTTATATTATCTTTTCTGTTTAAATTGCAGTGATCTATAAGGTTTTTTCTGGAGAATTCTTGACCTTGTTCTCCACATGAGACACTTCAAAGTCAGTAATAGGCGTTTGGGCAATAATTGAGGGCCCTAAATATTGTTATTTCATTTATCTAAGGAGACAGGTAAAGGAAATAGGACAAATAATATAAATTTTAATTTGTATTCTTATTGAAGAAATGATATGATAGTTTTAGAAATTGTTAGAGGAAACAGATTCAAACAGGAATAGATAAGTACTTATTGTATATGGTTTTTCATGGCTACTTTCTGGAGAATGGTGCAGTCTTGTCTTCTTCTCCAGGTCTTCAAAGGATGAAATATTTAAAGGGTAACAATATTCATAAAGACCAGCAAGTTACACAGAGATTTCTTACACTGATAAGTAAGAAATGGTTACAACAGTGAGTACCCAAAATAAAACAAAACTGTAAATTAGACATTTAATTATTCCTGCAGTGTATGGAACTTTTCCTAGCAGCATAAAAACTTTACTCAACAAAACTGCTTTAGTTATTTCTGTCTGCTTTGCAGCATATTCATGCTGTTTAATGAGTTAATGTGTAAACTCATGATATTTATCATTAACGAATCCAATGACTACAGAATATATATAAATATATATGAATAAATATAATGGAATAGGCAAGCTCTTACATGCATTCCAGATATGAGAAAAAATAATTTCATATTCTTTTCCTGTGTATTAATATACTGTGGCTTGAATTTTAGTGGATTTTGGCTTTTTTTCTCTTGACAGCAACTGAGTGCTGTGTGTGCTGACTTAGATTACGTACTGAAATTCACACAGGACTGGAGTAGTTAAATAGTAGACTTCATGATAGAATAAGTCATAATTAAAGTCTATTTGACATTTACCTACCACTGACTGGAGAGGGGTCCAAGGCAGGCAGTTTCATTTCTTGCCATTCAGCAAGGGGCTCTGGAATGAGTTGAATCTCTGTGAGGTGAGATGAGTTGAACCTCTGTAATGGCTTAAAACTGGAAAGTAAATAAGAATGATTTTCATTCTTATTAAAGTACTGTACACAGTGGTTTTCACATTTTTATACACAAAATATACCAAAAAGAAAAAGAAATAGGTGATGGGGAAAAAAAGGCATATTTTATTGCAGCTAAAGGATTTTGCTGATTTTCCGAACTGTTAGGGTGCAGGACAAATAATGCAAAAAGCTGAGTATATAACTAAATATATGTTTAAAGATCTATTTCCAATTGTTTCTTTAACATTACCTGTTTTGGCCCAATCCTAAAGACCATCTATTTTATCTATGTAAATAAAATATATTCAAAAGTAGAGTGTGATCCAGGGATGTAAACAGGAGTATTTTTAATTACTCTTAAAAAAAAAATTCTTACCCTATAGTAACCATTTTAATCTCTATATACTATATGTAATCTAAACTCCAGTGGGGAAAATTTTCTGATAAATTCTTCTTTACCTTTATACTCACTTCTTGTTCTAGATTGTAAAATGAAATGCAGGCTAGCTGTACTACAAAGTAATTTTACATGCATGGTTTGTGCTATTGCATATTGTGTTTTAAGCTTTTGTGAGACAGTTGCCAAAATAACACCAGTCTGTGTTATTAATGGGCTTGAACATGTGTTTTTGTAACTTAGCTGGGATTTTATATTGCTTATTTTCATAACATCTTAACTTGTAGGTATTCTAGTCTGCTTTCAACTTGTATATATATGTGCGTATACATGTTCTATATATGTGTACATGTGCTTGTAATATACTGACAGTACTGTTTATAATTTTAATTTAAACACTATATACTCTTATTGATATAAAACAGTTTCCATTTTGAGTGTGGAGATGTACTGGGACAAATCATCAGTTCCTTAATCAGGAAAATTTTGACAGTCAAGTGACTTTACTCTGAAGATTTCCCTGTGTATTTAGACAAATATTGTATTCTTTAAAGACTCTTGAAAAGGTCTTTAAGTCACTGGCCAAAGGTCTAAAAGTCACTGACCAAATGATTGAATGGAGAAAATGTCAATGTTGCTGTCTTAATTTTATTCTTTTTAATATGTGTGAAATAATTTAATTCTGTTTTTGAGAAAACAGATTGCTAAGTTTGTTTCATATGCTAGAAGTTCATAAAGGGAATCATTAACACTTTATTCTGAGAAAGATGATAACACTAAATTCAACTTTTCCAACAGGGATGCTATCCTGCTATATTTTTTGAACTGATTTAATGAGCTCTAGCACTATTTTTCAAACTGACTTCAGATTCTGTTTCATCTGTGGAAGCTGGTAATTTGTGGTAACATAACAAATAAAGTTGTAAATAAATTACATACCCCAGCTTTTCTTTTTGGTCATAACAATATCAAATACTGCACCAAGAGCAATGTCCTATGTTAGCAGCCTGGATGTAAACATCCCAACAAGCTCCTTTTTGTCTGACTTTTCAGAAGCTGGTAGATTTCCTATACCTTTTTTATATACCTATATTCCCTAAGTATTAATAACTAGGAAAAAAAAAACCAAGGGAGAATTTTGTCTGCTCTCTGAAAATGAGATTGGAAGGCTATGATTTCTTTTTTTTTCCAACCTACAACTAGTCCAAAAATAGTTTTCCCTTACTCTTAAGGAAAAAAAAAATCACTAAAATTGAGAGTAAGCACAGTTTCATGCAAGTAACGTTTTCTGAAGTTTTATGTGTGATAACTCTTCCTCCATAACTAAATATCATTCCCCCATACGGGATTGAAAAAGAAGAGCAACGAGGTCTCTTCTTGCGCTGGACTGTGACAGTGTCTCAGGAAGTTGATGCACATTCTGATATCCACTTCTTGCTCTTCCCCTGATGTGCCTTCACACTAGAATGAGGGGACGCAGTGCACAGTTAGTGCACATTTTGGTTAACTACTTAATTCTGAGCCCCTTTTGGGCATGTCTTTATTCATTTGCAATCTGGTATGCATAACCTGATCCCTTTTTCTATTCTATTCCTCCCTCAGAGTATCTTCTAGGGGTCAGGCTGTTCCTTTCTGCTGGAAAGGCTCTTCACTGCTAGAAGATTTTTCACAGAAAAACTGTCGGCGTTAGCTCTGCAGTGTTGCCAGAGATTAGGACATTGTGAAAAAAAGGGTGTGATTTGAGATCTCACTGAATTGTTTAGATGCTGTTCAGCTTGCTGGGGTACTCTTTTTTAGCTCCTGTTTAGAGATTAGATAATTCTACAGACCTGTGAATGATCTGGTAACAGATATGCTATTTGTAAACTCCAGATGTTTTATAACACAGGAATAAAATTCTTAAGAAAAAACATGTTAGCTAGCTAACATCTCTCAAGTAGACTTCTTTGTTCTTCTCCATTTTTAAGTGGAATGACCACATAATTGGAATGTCAACTCCTTCCTAGTCCCTGGTTTTATGAATAATACTTACTGTACTAGAATTTAACATCCTACGTAGACCAGGAGAGATTTGTTTAGGCAATAGTCTGGAAAAAAGTAAAAATTTTATGGTTTTTCCCAAAGAATAGAACTAGTCTCCAGGTTTGGGATGAAACAGTTCCACTGATGATAGTCCTGTTAGGCAGCAGTCTTACTCGTTCTGTCTTCATTGGAATGTAACACTGAATGTCAACATCCTGAGCTGAGATGACAGCTTGACTTTGTATTTTTCGACCAGAATTTTTTTCTCGATGTTCAACTACACCCCCAGAGAGAAATTTTTGAAAAGCAAAGAAGAAAAGATAAGGATTCTTAACTGTAGAGGTTAGGTTTGGTTTTATACTCTCAAAATGCTATAAAGATGCATATGCTTTTAAAAATCATTACCTGTCAGGAGAAAAAAATGCTCTTTTCATCTCTTTGTGCGAGCTACCTTTTTTGTTTTGAGGTGTAGAATTATGGGACTAATGGAGAGCAAGGCAAATTCTGGCATGGGTATTAAAGGCCATTATTGTCATAGGTTAGCAGATGATAAGAATTATGACTGCACAGGGATAATTGTATAACTTTGGTTTCCTTCTTTCCCCTTTTCTCAAACTAATCACAGAATCTGTCTTATTTTTTGTAATCTGCTTATGAGAAACAGTGCAAAAGCTGAAGCCAGTAAAGCAGGAAGCTTTAGCTTATAAATATGACAATTTTCAGCTGTAGATGTGCATGAAAAATTGAACTATAACTGCCATGAAATATCTGTAATAATTGACAGTAGTATTAAGAGACTATATGCTGGGTTGGTTTTCTGGTGAGTACCAGATAGGTAAATTGATTAATTGTGGGTGTTTGTTGGCTTGGGTTTTTTTACTTATTATATTTACATTATTATTTCTATTTATATATATATTTTATAAACTATTTTGTTTTTCACATCTTCCTTGTTTCCATAGAAGAAGAGCTGAGAGCATTTTAAAAGTGTGCCAAAGGAAGCAATAACAAGAAATGCTATTTCTTGTAGATTATTTCTTTTTTGTTGTTTTGTCATAGTTTATCTAGAGATACTAGAAAAAATAAAATCATTCTGCCTAAATATAATGGAGCTGATAAGTATATAGCATTTAATACAGCAGTTGAGGGTTTGGGACAAGCAGTTAGAAAGGATGCTTGAATAATGTAGCATGGTTTGAGAATTACATCAGAAAATTGGAAGTCAGAGTTTCTACACTTGTCTTTCTTGGAGATATTGGATAAATAGCTTAAACTTGTAATTCTGTAAGATAACAAACTGTTATTATGTATTAAAATGATACTTTGCTACTTTGCTGACTACTGAGAGATGCATGTAATAATTTGAGACCTTAAAATGGGAGTCTTCCGTCTTTCCTTTACCCTTGCCTCCCCACAAATTGAGGAAGAGAATCATTCTCTCAAAACCTAGTGATATTAGTGATTATTCTTGGTTTTTTACATTCCTCAAAGAAGTTTGATTTTCGTGAAAACCTGATCCTTTTCTTAATCTTAATTAATTTAGCCTGTGTTCCACCAAAAGTGCCTGGGCTCTAAAGGCTGGCTATTGGGGACAGTGCTATTCACCATGTATATTTCACACAGTACATAACTAGGGTTGTGCTGGCTGCACTTGCGCATGCTGATGGATGGCTGAATTGACCAGATGTGGATTAGACATAATTTTGGAGGCTGAACAAGTTAAAAAAGAGCTTTCAGTTAACAAATAAGCTATTAAAAGCATGATACCTGGCCTGAAAGCAGATGTTGCTATTGGAAGACCAAGAGGAAAACACAAGTGTTTTCCAGTGTGGTTCTTCTGCCTTAATTAAAGTGCTTGATATACTCTTTGATCTCTTCTGTTAATTCACTTGGGTATAAGAGCCTCTCTTTAGTACCTTCAATAATGTGGTAATCTACCAAAGGCAGCAAGATGAATTTTAAATATTCCATTCCTAACGCTGAACTCAGATGAATGAAGATAGATGCAGACTTTACAGCTTCTGAGAAGGCAATCAGTATTGTCTTTCCCAGAATATGGACAGAAGGCTAGTCTTACTTTGACTGTCTTCTTTTTTGCTCGGTGATAACTGGTTGAAAAGAATGAAAATATTTTGTAGTTGTAGCTTACATTCTTGCTTTTTTTTTTTTTCTTTACAACTGGAAATTGTGAAAAGTTGTAGCTCTTGTAGGAATAAGTGTAACTTGAGAAATAAGAGCAGCTCTGAAAAAGTCACATCTTGAAGATGTAACCTATTAAAGATCCAGTTGCATCACAGAAGTCATATTCTTGATGAATGTATTCAAAACAGTGAAAGAAACTTCTACTATATCTGGGACATTGGAGAAGGGAAAATGTTCTAAACATTTTAAAATTTGATATTTGATAAAATCTTGCAAACTTTATTTAGCAGTTTGGAGTTTACTTGAAATTTACTTGGAATTTTTCACAAGTGAAAACAAGAAGACAGAACCTCACCTCTTATAAACTGGCATGGCTTCACTGAAGCCAAACAACATAGTGTTTGAAGCAGCTGAGGAACTGACCGCTGCTTTCAGAATGGAGGCTGGTCTTTATTCTGCCACTTTATATCTTTATTTATTTAATTATTTAAAACTATGCAGCTCTATTACACTGTTCATTGGAACTGAATGCCTAACTCATTTATTACCTAAAGTATTTTTTGGTCAAAAGGGGAAGAGGGCTGGAATTTTCTGTGCAGATGCCAGAAGTACTGTACAGTGGAATGGAGTGGAGTGTATCTATTAATCTCATCTAGAGAAGCAGATAGCAAAGAGTTTCAGTTCTGTGGCAGCCTAACCATTAACAGCATCCCAAACTTGATTTTATTTCTTTACTTTTTTGGACTGAAAACACTGGGGCTAAGATTTATTATGTCATTGTCGTCTCTGCCTTTCCTCTGTCTCATCTGTATTCTTTACAGAGTCTATAAACATGGGCTGTCAGCAAGCTAAACCTGTCAGATTTCCACTTCCCCCCTCCTCCGCCTGCTACTATGCTGCCCGTGAAACAGCCCTGCACATTGCACCCTCACTGTGATTCTCATGATCACATCTCATTCATCACTGTGACTCCAAACTCTGCTCAACACATTAGAAAAAAAGGTCAGGGATATGAAAAGAAAAGAGAAATAAACAACTACCCAGCGGAAGCCGTTGAGCTACAGGAGACGTGGGAGGTAAGATCGGAGCCAAATTCTCTGCCAGCAGCTGTACTGGGCATAAAGTACTTGCTATACAAGTTGTAAGTGTTTTAAACTGGAGGGTTATGTAGGGGTTTTCTGCAGCTCCTGGTTTATTTCCCAGCACAGAAGCATAGTGAAAGGATAGAAAGCCTTAGTTTAAGGTGGGAAGGTGATGAAACTTTTTATAACTGGAGTAAAGATGACAGATTGGTTGCTGAGTGACTAGAAACATGATAGCATGCAAGATTTGGGCTCGAGAGTTCATTTAACAGTGATGAAAGGACAGCTTCTTTGATGACTTTCTGAGCCAAATTTTAAGGTGCTTTTGTTTTTGGGATTGTGAGAATTTTGTATGGATGAAAGAGAGATTTTGTATGAAGCAGTAAAATTCCTTTAAATGGGGTCTGTTTCCTCCTCTGTGCTATGCTGTCAATCTAGTTAGGTAGAATTTATTTTAAAATTATTCTGGCTTAGTGATACCTCTTGTCCATTCTCCTCACTACTACTTTGATCATTTATACATAGCAGGTTTGTTTTCATGATCAGGATTTTTTTTTGCCTTTATGCAATTATGGTTTTTTTCAATTTATTGATTCTTTTCCCCTTAAACAGAAGTAGTTGTTAATTCTTTTCTTATTTGTATTTTGCAAATCTATATGTAAAATATTGACGTGATATCATGCCAGTAATTTCTTTCAAGTAAATAACAGGGGAAAAAAAAAAAGAGAAACTGCAGAACCTAACATAAAAAACTGCTAAAACTCTGTTTGGAAGAGTTTTTTTCTCACAAGTAGTAGTAAACATATCAGGATCTTAGTTTACTCTTTTATTTATGTATGTAATAATATGGCCCCTAATAACATATTGCACAGCAAGAGCAAGTGATATTGGTCAAACAGTCAAGAATATAAGTATCTATTGGGTAATATTGACTCTGCTTCATGTGAGCATAGATTGTCTCCTAACCTTTTTTATGCTTTATGTGTTATTGAAGATAAAAGAAAAAAGTAAATTGATTATTTGGTAATTCTCTTTGAAAAAAAGAAAAAAAAGGTAGAAGGCCCCTAGTGAAGTTATCAGGCAAATGATAAAACCAAAAAACATCCAATGATTAAGCAGGGAAATTTTATAGCAGATGGTTCCCATGATGTTGATTAAATGCAATGCTTTGGATGCAGCCTTCAAATCTGTTAGCCACGTGCCTCTGGCTCTTGTAAGGTGAGAAGGAATACTACGCTGTATATTTGCTCTGTTTCTCATTCTTTTTGAAACATTTGCTATCATGCCAAAGCTGAAGACAAAATTCTGGACTCTATAAGATGTGCCATTGTGTTTTGAGCCACAGAGTCAGTCATGGCAAGAATCTAGCAGCATTTGAGGAGAAACTTCTTATAATTCAGAAAAGGAACTTTTGCATTAAAAATAGAATAGAGGACTAGAGGAATATCCCTTCTGTGCCAGAATTTGTGTTTACTTCAGTAAATGTAATGGTTCTCAGTGTCCATTAGGAGGCTCTTTTCTCTGTGTTCATCATTCTCCATGGAATGATGGAAATTCATCAGTTTTGAATAAACTGAGCACCCTAGCTTTAGGGGGTAGAGGAAGTTAAGATCCCCGAATCGGGTAACTGCATTAACACATTGTACACATAATAATGTAGCAACTGAAAAGGACAAAAAGCTGAGCACATGGAGTTTGGATATTCAGAAAAATGTTAGAAGTTGATCTGAGAATGGATAAATTCTAGATTCATGTGAACTGTGAGGAGTAAATTGAGTTGTGGAGAATAAGATCCAGGAATGAAAACAGAAAAGACAAGCACATTTGTATTTCTACAATTTACTGTATATAAATGCAGCATTGGGACACAGCAGCATCTGTCATGACATGATTCATACTCCAAAATAAGGAAAAAAATACTTGCTAGAAATTTCAAACTTTTGAAAGAAAAGGTGTGAAAAACACCTAGCAGGACATCTATAAAAGAGGCTATAACTGAAAAACAATTAGGAAATAAATGTGAATGGCTCTTCATGAACTATATTGAACTGCAATAGTAACAGTGCTGGCAGAATGAAAATTATGATCCTACTTAAGGAAAACAAAATAGAGGATAAGATCAGGATAATAAAGTAAATTGCAATAAGAAAATAGGAGTACTTCAGAAAATAAAGGTATGAGAAATAGAGATCTTTTCTTGGAGTGTAACTTGTAAAAAAAATTATAAAGAGTGTTTTTATCTACCACATCACTGCAAATAAAATATAGATTGAGAGGAGGATGAAAGGAGGAAGAACAGTCCAGAATCCAGTACTTCCCTCTTTACCTTTACACTAGGATGAAGCCAACTCTTAGCCAGTTTATCTTCTGGCATGAAATGAGATTGTTTCAGTTATCTTGATCAATACCAGATGAAAATGAGGTGTAAACCAAAGATTATTTTGCGCTGGGATATCAAATATTTTATGTTTCTCTGCTAAAGTAAACTTGCAAATATTGAGCTTAGCAAACTAAATCTAACAAGTACTTAAAATTTGAACTGATGTCTTAGAAAAATAAATGGGTAGCTCTCTTTTCCTTCTCGATTATATAGTAAAGTTTGCATTACATAATGTACTGCTGTCGAGATAGAAGCTACATTAAGCTATGAAAAATTGTCTTAAACTGGTATATGAAAGGCAGTCATTTTAAAATAATAGGACTGAGGACAGAAAGGCAATTTGGAAAGTGAGTACTTTAAAGTGACTAATTCATCTCACCAAGCAAAAATTTGTGTTAGCATTCACCAACTAGTAAATACCAGGATTGCTATATGACAGAACTTGCCTACTGCTAGTTGCTTGCATTCAACAAAAATAGACTTGATTTTCCAGGTTTTAAATCAGATTCCTGTAATGCAGATATATAGGGGTTGGGTTTTCTACACCTATATTTCTTAAGGAGGATTGGTTTAGTGGCACAGACCTCATTATCCAAGCTTGCAGATCAGCTGGCTGCAATCAATAGTGTACAGTCCAAGACAGATTTGCAAAATAAAAAAAATTATATCTACATCAAAGACCTCATTATGACTGATAGAGTTCAAGTCTGTATATTGAGTATGACAGCTATAATGCTTTCACTGCAGTCAAGCCAATGTTTGCAATGTAAAAGTATGTACCACTGTAAGGATTGACATGGCCATTGACCCCTTTTTCATTTTCTGGCAATGTTAACTTCCCATTTGAAAAGGTCTTAGAAAACATTTCTTATTATATGGGATTAGGAAGAAGAACATTGAAACACATTCAGATTTCTCTTCAGAAGTAGCTAGTCCTCTTATTTTCTCAGATAGGGGATTCTTTCTGGCAGTTCTAACAACTCTGTTCTACTATTCAGAACTCTGTGGGTTTTAATAAGACTTCTTGAAAATTTTAAGAGGGCATATTTGCATGCTTAAGGTATTCTTACTCTTGATTAGTAGTGCATAAGAAATCAAATAGAGTTGGTTTTTTACCACAACTTATTCATTGGATGTTATCTATAATGCTATTTATTTAATAGGAATAGTCAAACCACTGACTATATTTAAACATTTAATTTAATTTTTCCTTCTATTTTTCCCTTCAAAATTTCCATGATTCAAAAAGCTTCTCAGTTCTCCTGTGTGTCTCTGTAATGAAAATCGCTGTCCAATATCATCAGGGAATGCATTCTCTGACTGTGCTGCTTCACTTCTTTTCCTTGCCTCCTGCAGTGAGGGCAAACCAAACATTTAAACATGATTAACCTGTTTCAAACTTCTTGCATGGATATAAACTAAGTTATTGGTTAGGATAGAGTGTGTTCTTTTTTATAGTTATATTGCTTTTTTTTTTTTTTCTAGTGTTAATGTTTGACATGATTTAAAGTCATTCAAGAGTTACCAGGATACAATATTGTATGTAGCTTGTTTCCACTTTGCTTCATCTGAGGATGTATAACAGCGCTGGCCATTTTATTTTCTTCAGGACATACCCTGTAATATTTTTTCACTCAAATACTATATTTAAAACAAACCAACTTTCTGAATAACTCAGGAAATAATTAGAATTGAAATAGAAAAGAGAATCAGTGAAGCAATCTTTTAAAAGCAGTCAGATAATTTATGGTTAGTCTTACAAGAATTATGTAAAACAGTTGGAATTCAAACTACCCTCTACACTGTGTTTTATTCATTACTGGTACTGTATTTAATATGTTCTTGGCATTCTGTTGCCCAATACAATAATGGGATATAATGAGATCTCTTTTTAAGGGCCCCAGGTGTAAAAGTGTTACTCAAGGTTTCTCAGGCAATCACTGGAATTTAGTCAGCACTGAGATGTGCTTGCTAGTAACCAGAGATTATCTGCACCCTCATGTGTAAGGGCTGTGGTTTAAGTCCAGCCAGCAGCCAAGCCCTGCACATCCACTCACTCACTTTCCCCAGTCAGGCTGGGGAGGAGAATGAGAAGGGTAGAAGTGAGAAAATTCTTGGTTTGAGTTTAATCCAAGTTTAATTGGGAAAGTTTAATAGGAAATAGTTTAATAAGGAAAGCAAAAATTGTGCACTCAAGCATACCAAAGCTAGGAAATCATTTACCACTTCCCAATTACTTCTCCATTTCCCATGTGCAGGCAGGTGTTCATCCATCTCCAGGAGAGCAGGGCTCCATCACATGTAACAGGGACTTGAAAGACAAATGGCATCACTTGGAAAATCCTCTGCTTCCTTCTTCTTCCCCAAACATGAAATCCTGAGTGTGATGCCATGGATGGGATGTTCCTTTGGTCAGCTATGGTCAGCTGTCCTGACTGTCTCCTGTCAGTTCCTTGGTCACCCCCAGCCTCCTCACTGTTGGGGCAGAGTCAGAAGCAGAGCAGACCTTGATGCTGAGCAAGCACAGCTGAGCAAGAAATAAACATCCCCATGTTATCAGTGGCATTTTCAGTACAAATCCAGGACATAATCCCATTCTAGCTACTATGAAGATAATTGAGTCTGCCCCAACTGAAATCATCAAAGTGACTTACGTTCTTACAAGGTCCAACTTACAACAGTCCAACCATGGGAAACCTTTTATCTTGTGCTATGGAGAAAGCATAAGGATAAGGTGAAGTGAATTAATTAGTCACTCAAAGTCACACTGCTGTATGTCTTGGCTTGATGTTTTTAGCAGCAAATATCCTGAAAAGCAGCATGGACACAATTTTTGGAGGCAATTAGTATACTTCCCCTTCCCTTCACAAAGACTTTCAATCTTACGTGATGACAGTTGTGTGCCCAGGAAAGGAAAATATATTCTTGTTAGTTCTCTCAGCTCAAATATAGCTGAATGTGATTATTAACTCTTCCACTCCTGCATTTCATAGGCAAGATGAGGAAAAGATAGATCTGATTCCATTCAATACACTGCTAGCTGTGATTTGGACAAAAAAGATTCTTTTAATTAAAAAATCACAAAAAATCCTCCCCGTCATATCCAAATTAACATGAGTTTTGTTTCGATGTTTTGTTTCCATATCACATTGATATGGAACCAATCTTACCACTATAATTTCCAGTGCATGTCTAGTCACAAAACAACGTGAATTTATAAAACACAAACCATTTACAAACCATTTTTGTACTTAATAACTTCCTTGTCAAGTAACTTCTTTTTCCAAGATTTCCTCAAAGTTAATTCATTATTACTTAGAATGTAAGGGCTGTAAAATGCAACAATTTTGATGTATCAGCTTATTTAAAATACTTTTTTTCAATCTTTTGGTTTAAGAACCATTTGTAAGCATTTCTAAGCATTATTTTAATTTTACTGAACGATGTATTTTTACTTTTTCTTGCTGCAATCGTAGATTAGTATGTAAAAAAACAGGTAATAGTGCTAAAAACAATAAAGACCCCCTAGTAGTATCTTGCAGTATTGCTTCTCCAGAGACATTCTGAAAGAATAGATTAAAAAAAAATCCACCATTGTCCAAAGTCTGTTTCTTTGTTTGCATCAGGAGTGTTTCATTGGTGATAATTTGTTTCTGAAATTGCTTTTTGCTAATTTTTTGGTCTGTATATCCAAGGTAAAGGCCACAAAAAAAATTGTACTCAAATGTTTCAATATCAGTAGAATGATTTTCTGATTTAATTTTATTTCTGCTTAGAGGAGCTTGGGAATTAGCAGGGAAAATTCCCTTCCAAGAAATTTCTCCAATGTCACTTTTTTGATTATCAGCTGTTAATGGAAGAAAAGTTTAAAACAAGAAACATTAACTTTAATCTTTAAATTTAAGGTTCTGTAACATATTATAACTACCTAGAAGATAGTGCTAAGAGAAGCTAAAAAAAAGTAATGTTTTCTTGACTGGTGGTTTTGAAGAAGTTCAACATAGGGGATATAATTAAATGCATTCCTTTGGAATATTTAGATAATATTAATCAATTGTACTTTTGATGGGGGAAAAAATAACACCACTTTTATTTTAAACTGCTTCTATGAATGGAATAGCTGTTAAAAATGCTTTAGACTTGAGGGACTGGCATGACTTGTAGAATCTTATACTAATGAATACATGGAAGGAAGAAATTCAGCTGGATTTTGGACTTTAGACTAATCTTCCATATTTGGAAAAATCACTGTTTTGCAGTATGAAAAGAAAAAGTGTTTGAAATATAAAAATATCAGAACCAAGTTTTTTATAATTCCATTGGAACAAAAAGTCTAAAAAATATTAAATTAAATATTTTATTAAAATAATCTTGAATAATAAGAAATCAAATAAACTTGCTGCCTATTTACATTTTTAAATGCAATATTTTCATGCATTTGTATTTTAGAAATGTATGTTTCTATTCACTAAATTGACTTTCACTTTGATTGGCTTACAGGATAGTATTATTTTAAATATACACTTTTTTCCCATGTCCTTTTCCAAAGATTTTCCCAAGTTTTTACTTCCTATAAAACCATACAAATAAATGTTTCTTTGCTGAGTAGTATAATCTTATTTAAGGATTTCCTTAATTTGTTTTTTCTGGTTAACATCCTTTAACAGTCTTTACACTTAAGAGTCTGAATTTTCCCCTCATTAGAAAAGGCAAATACAAATGAAAGCATTGGACATAGCCATTTTTACTATCAATGTTCAAATTAAAATTCTGTTAGACTCAAACATTCTCTTGTTTCTTACTCCTGCTTCCGAACACATGAATTTTGGGTTTCTCATCCTTTATTTATTTGTTCTTTTTCCCTTTTTCATCCTATAGCAATCTTAGAATAAATAACCCCAGCACTAAACCCAGGGTACACCAGTTTTCTCTTTATTGGTTTTACAATCAGAAGCCTGGGTTTTATTTTAGAGTTTTTTTCAGGAAAATGACTCATGTTATATGTGTTCATAAAAAAAATAGTGGGTTACTCTGTTTACTACAGAAGAAAACAGTTTTATATTTCTCAGTTGTTTTAATAATTGCTTAACCAGAGACAAGACTTAATCTCAGATTAAAAAAATTTGAGTTCAACTCTCCAATCCATGAGAAAAACGAAGTAATTCTATATTTTGTGGGGGAAAGGGGAATTTTATTTCTTGCTTCGTAAGGATACGGAAATATTAATAAAATATTAATTCCCTCCAGATTACAGGACATGTAAATGCTATCAGAAAATGAGGAATGGGCAGACAAATATCCATCGATAGACCTAGATAATGTGCCTCTCATTCTCAAAAGCTCTTAGGTAATTAAATGCCCCATACTCACTAGGAGCCAAATAAAACCATACACATTTCTATCCAAGAAGGATGTCTTGATCTTTGGTCTCATGCTTTATAGTAATATAATGGAGAAATAGTATATTCATCCTAATTTAAAAAACAAAAGGCGCATGAAATGCCGTAAATGTTGATGTGAAGAGAAGAATATTGCAAAGGAACATTGTGGAAGGCAGCAGACAGATCTACCAGAAAATGCTCTTATATTTCTGCTGTCCAGCTGCACTTAAACCCCATGGATAGCAACTCAAGT
>WBNP01000616.1:788750-836847 GCA_013401095.1 Passerina amoena | reverse complement strand
TCTCAAATTTTCACAAGGCTAACAAGCAGAATTCCAGGTGAAGGGGTTGCTGATGTAAATATTTTTCAATGGAGAATATATTTTATTTCTTTCAATGAGCTCAAAACAATAAGCAGGAAAAAAACTCTAGGGTTTTAGTCTTTAGAGTATTTTTAGTCTATAACCAGTTTGTTAGTTTTGTAAATGTATAAACATATTTTGAAGAATATCTGAATTTGTTAAATCCAAATCAAAGTTCTTCAAGTTTTACATCATGAAAATGGCAAAGTTTTAATAAAGGGAGTTGTTAATATTTAATATCACTGGTCCTTCAATGAGAAACAGAGTGTAAGGAACTTCATCTTACAGAAATGGTTTCTGTTTGGGAATCTTGTGATAAAGAAGTACTTGATCTCACAGTCTAATTCTAATCTAATAGTTCTTGATGAAGTTGAATATATTTATTTGCATGAAATTTTATGGACAAGGTGTTGTGAACCCTGGCTTTGATCCAATAAGTCACTGCTTTGATAAGTGGGTAACTTTTCAGCTTATCCCCAAATTTACAAAATGTTTTGCTTACTCACGCATATCATGCTCTGCCTATAAATTAGTAAGTAAGAATTGACAGTGAAAAAAATCAGTTCTTCCTTGTAGTACAGATAATCTGTTCATAAACTCTGCATTATTATCTGAGCTTTACCAGCATGACCATACCAAATGAGTAATTTATATTTACATCAACCTATTGGATCAGCATTTTCTAATAATTGTAAAAGAAATAATGATTCCTATTTCAGAATCACCACACTTTTCAACTCTGTGGAAAGCACATATAACCCTATTCTGACCTAGGGGATAAGTAATCATACACATGCTATTATAAAGTGTGTCTGATCTTTTTCTCCCAGTGTCTGTTTCTCTTCCCATTTCTTCCCTGCAGCTCTCCTTGATGATCATGCACAGCTTACAAAGGATAGAGACCTATCAGAAACTTGATCTCTGAAATGTTGAAATTTAATGCTTCTCCATATACTTAGAATTTTCTACATATATCTGTAGTGTAGTACACATTCCATTAATCCAATAATTCATCATGCTATGACTGATCTAAATGCTCTCTGCATTGCCACAAACATTGCCTGCTGCACAGAACTGATGACTAACGCTGTCTGACAACTTGCACTACAATTTCTGGAGGTACTAGAGTAGCATGTATATAATGTTGATCATGTTAATGTTCTTGAAATGATTGATAAGTTTTTAATTATAAGTCAAATTTTAATTTAGTTACTCTGTTCAGCCAAGTATATCTTATGAAATTTAATGTATGCAATATAATACATTATATAATTGAGCTTCCAGTGCTGGTAGACTTGGTTGCTTGAGAATGCAGAGTAGATATTTTCATAATTACTAGTTTTATGATTGGGAACTTAGTCCCCTAAAAAGGAATGCAGGAAACCACCCTTTTTATAGTATTTCTTGTACTGGAATGGTGACATGAAGAAAAGTCACTGTTTGAGGTCTTGATAGTCAATTTTTTTCCATCTGTGCCACAGCCTTGTTAGCACTGAAATATAACATTTTTCTAGAAGCATTGTGATTCTGTCTCTTCTGTTAGGCACTGTGACTCATACTTAACCATACATATGGAAGAGTATGAGCAAAGACAATTAATAACAGTCAGTCAAGGGCATCTCAATATTATTTTAATTGCCCTACTAAATATAGATAATGGATCATGTTTTCCCTGATATGCTTCTCAGGTTGAAAACACTTTGCATGCATTCAGTTTGATTTCTATATTCAGTCCTCCCTGGATTTAACAACATGCATGTGTTTTCATGACTGGTAGACAGCATTTATCTCTGGCTTTCTGGGGAAGAATAGAAATTTTCAAGACTCTGGCATATGTTGTGCTTATATTAAACTTTCTATTATTTTCTTAAATTTCAGAAATTCCCAGAAAGCTCATGAGTCTGCAAGAGTTCATGTCTTCTGTAGTTTAGCCTGTGGTATATTTAAATTTTTAATGACATTTGTACCCTGTTGGTCAAAGTAGCTGTAGGCAAGCCATTTCAATAAATACAATGTATTGAATAGTATATGATAAATGAAAAATGAAGTTCTCTTGAAGCAACTCCTATATGTTACAAAATATTGCAAAATACATATGATTTTCATAAGTTGATTATGCTGTCTGGAGGTTTCAGTGCTTAATTAGAAATTATGATTAAAGGAAACTAAGTAGAAAAATAGCACCATGACTTTTTTTTGTGTTTATTTTTTTGACTGTGAATTAAGGATCTCATGTTTGAAAAGACTTCTAACTGTAAAAATGTAGAGCAAAACTTTGTTGACCATAAATAAACATTTGGCATTCCGTACTTTACCATGAGTAATAAATTCAGAGTTCAAGATAGAATAACAGTTTATCATCTTGGTAGTTAAATGGTGCTACCTCAGTAGCAGGACAGGCAGCAGAAGGAAATTTATACTTCTTCAATTCTGAACCATAAGTTAAACTTCTGTTTAACTAAGAACTTTCATCTACTAGGCATAATTTACTTTTTTTTGCAGGTTTCTCTTATTGATGCCTAACAGTATAGGGACACTAATGGAGATTTGATATTTGGATTTTTTAAGAGAATGCATCAATGTGTGTTTTTCCACAGTGTATTAAGTAACTCTGTGAATAATTACTTTTGTTCTATATACTTGTGACTTTTAAAAACTAATTTATGCATTTTAGGTGAATATTAATGAATATCTCCTAATTTCATTGATGAACTCTTAGTTATTTTTTGTTTGATGACTGAAAATGTGACAACTCTATTTTTGTTTTTCTGCTTCCATTTGTTTGCAATCATTCAAGGTAGTGATTACAGGCTCAGACTTTCAGTCACCACTTCCAGTAATACTAGGAAAATTTCCACACACATATTATTCATAGGAAGCTGTATAGTCAGATAAAATATATACATGCATTTGGGCTGGAGGAAAATTATGGTCCTTAATTTGCTTATAGGGATGCTGGTTCTCCAAGAGCAGGAGATTAATAGTGTGTCTTGCAACAGTGACATTAAAATTAATTTTATATCAAATTAAATTAGCACCATAGAATCCTAATAATCCTTGGACAGTATTATTGGACAAAATGTACTACCTGTAACAGTTAATGTACCACTGATGATAAAGATGTAGCAGAAACTGTAAAAATTCTTCAGCTATCCCTTCTCATACTCTCATCTTCTTCTCTTTTCATCCCTTATGTTTATACTGGTATTTGTAAAAATAGATGTTATCATCATGACCCTGTAAAGTTGATAAAAATACTGTTGGAGTAAATTTTCAGAGAGTCAAATCTTAGTTTCTAAAATTTTAAATACCTTTAATATTCTTCTTTTGGGACTCTTAGTAGATGCAAAGTTTTAGGGAAAATGTTGGAAAATTAAAATTCAAAATAATTTTTGAATAGAACATTAAGGAGAAAATATACAGCTCTGCTTTTAAAATAAACAAACATACACACCCATTTCTGGTTCTTAACTGTTCTTACCACTCCTTGTTTTTTATATCCTATTTTTTTATTTTCTTAGTCATGCTCAATGCTGAACTCTGACAGACATTTTGGGAGAGTGTGCAATAGAAAATGTGTAGCATGAAATATTACAGCAAAGTAATTTTTTTAAAGCTGCTTCCAGACAGTGATAAATCCTTCTTTCCAGAGGATTCCTTCTGGTGTATATTTTCAATATTGTTTGGGTATTTTTGTTATTTTAGGGTAAAACAGAGAAAGCAAGAGAGAGAATGTTTTCTAGCAGGTGGGAAAATTCCACCTGGTAGGAGGCTTGTTTGTGCATGCATTTCTTTTTGGGGCCTGTGTAACAAATTGTTGCTTTTTAAAAAGAAAACCACCTGGTTTTAATTTTTTTCCATTAGGAATTACCTATAGATTTCAAAAGAAAAAAAATAAAAAAGGCCACAAACCAGTAGTAGTTGGATTGTTCTTTCAACAAAGCAACTCCCACTGTGTCTCAGATATATATTTTGAAAAATCTTCCTCTTTATGAGGTTCTCATTGCAGTGCCTACCTCAGCCCTAACTGAGTCTCACGGGGCAGGGCTGTGCACAGGATTCCAGAGTGCCATTTTTAATGCCAGTTTGAAAGCAAGAGACTCTGGGCCATACTTTGAAGTATCATTCAGTGACTGTTTGATGGGACTGGAGTAATTATTGAATTTATCATTCCCTAAACACTGAATACATTTGGACTCTCTAGTGCTGGTTTTATTAGAACAGAGACTGGAAGCATGAACTTTCAAAAGTAGAGAGCTCAGATAATGACATAAAGCTAAGACAGAATGTGGAAAGAAATTTCTCTTCCTTTTTTTTGTCTTTTCAGAGTTCTCTTGTCTTCCAGGCTTGGTATTAGGCCAGGTTTTGAGGATGGATTGGTAACATCTCTGGCACCTAGGCACTCTCTCTGCTTGCATGAAGGAATAGTCTCCCCTTCCTCCAAACAGTCCTTTGGATCCAAGACAAAAAGCAATATCCATCTGCCTCCTGCCTGGATCAGGGCTTTTAAAGAAAAGGGGCATGGTGGTTCACAGTGACTATGTTAAGCAGAGTCCATTCTTGGCACTTCTTGAAATCAAAAGTCAGGGGTGCTCAGAAACAGGTTTGTGAGAAATGGGTTAGCTCAGTAGATTTGTATTATAACATGAATGGATAGGAAGGACAGCTGTTATTGAATTATAATTTGGTCATTTAGTGAAAGAACATAATTTATGTTGTTATCTCTGTCTTTCTAAATGGAAAAGCTGTCTGCCTTTGTGCTTTCCAAATGGCATTTCAGGATGTTTGGCCATAAAATTACACTTGGTTGATGTTTTGCATGCTGCAGATGTATGCAGTGTCTAAATAATGTCTTAAGTAGAGAGCAGTACCATCAAGAAGAGGCCCTGTAGAAGTTAGGTAACATTTCTGCTGCTGTTCAGTTGTTTTCACTGGCCTCTGGGAGGCAACTCTGACCAAAGTTTTCTAGGGAAGACTTTCTAGAGTCTAACCAATTGCATGCATAGAAAGAAGAATTCACATAGCCTGTGCTTTTCCGTTCTTCAGGCTCCTTGTTTTGATCTTCCGGACTCCTGTCATGATGTAGCCTTGGGCATTAATTCCAAATGCAAAATGCTTGGTTTGACTTTCCTGACATGTTCCAGAATGACTGCTAATTGTATTGGATGTGGGCTGCCACTGCTGTGCTGGTACTATGTTCCAGTTTCTGTCTCTCATGCTCTTATTTGCTCCCTGTCTTTGCCTGAAATGAAAGGACTCATTTAGTTGAATGTATTTACCTGAAGAATTATGGTTTGGTCCCTTGGCTGGAAGGCTGGTTGGAGGCATTTGGCACAGAATAAGTTTCAGTGGATTGTGGCTGCCTGTTCTTATTGTATGAGGTTGCCAGTTGTAGTTTATAGTCTGCGTGGAGCAGCTAATCTCTCTCTGGTGTAAAGGACAGAGCTGGGTTGCTGTATATTATACATTACATCTCCTGCCAGCTGGAAATATTGCTAGGCACTCTGGAAGATTTTTTTTCCTAAAGTAAGGACTACTATGTAGTTTCTATATGTAGCTTTTTTCTTCTCTTGATTATCTCTTAGCAACAGGCTTGAAGAGTGTTAAGAAGATTAAATGAATAAATGAAAAAGGAGACTGGTGGGAATTCTTTTTGACTCGCTCCAGAATGGGACAGAACAAATGGAAACAGATGTAGCATTGATCTACATCTGACCATCATTGCATCCCACAACTAACCAATAAAGGATGGCACAATTGCAGATGTGCTCTATTGACATTTATTACAACTGTGGATGTAGAATTGTTTGGAAAGACATGAATGGGGGAGAGGAGGAAAGAAAAGCCCCTCTGAGTCTTCTCCTTAGTTGATTAGATATGAATTCAAAACAAAAATCAGAGCTGTGACAAGTAAAATTTACATGAGAACAGGGTACGCTAGAGATTGAATATATTTTTTTTCAATTTGGAGTTCAAAAGGAGGCAGCTAATGCAATGCTTTCTGGGTAGATTGAAATTAATTCATAATGTAAAAATAAGAAAAGCTAATGATATAGTGAAATTTAGCCCTTTTTCATGTTTCGTCTTCCCTTGCAATGTTTGAAATAGATGAAAAGTAGTGAATTGCTAGTTTAGGTTCATGAACACTTGCAGTAAAGAATGGCGATACTGAGCCACATATCACCATAATATAATATTCTGTCTCAAATAGTGATCAAGTGTGAAGGCCTAGAAAAGAGTATCGAGAGTGATTGTGTCCCTCTGGCACAGCACAAATCCTCTGTCCATTTCTGGGCCCCTCACTACAAGAAGGACATTGAGGAGCCGGATCACATTCAGAGAAGGGCAACAGAACTGGTGAAGGATTCAGAGCATAACTTTTATGAGGAGCAGCTGAGGGAGCTGGGAGTGTTTAGCCTGGGGAAAAGGAGGCTCAGGGGGAACCTCATCACACTACAACTGCCTGAAAGGAGGCTATAGCCAGATGAGGGTCAGTCTCTTCTTCCCAGTAACAAGCAATAGAACGAGAGGAAATGGCCTCAAATTGCCAGGGAGGTTTAGATTGGATATTAGGAAAAATATCCTCACCATAAGGGTTCTCAAGCATTGGACCACATTTGCGAGGGAAATGCTTGAGTCACCTTAGTGGCGTTGAAAAGGCACATAGATGTGACACATAGAGATGTGGCTTAGTGATGGACTTGGCATTGTTAGCTTTACAGTTAGGCTTGGTGTTCTTAAAGGCCTTTTTTTAACCTCTATGATTCTATGGTATTTTTACAGCATGTCCTTCCAGCCTTCTTCTATTTTCAGGTCATGGACTCTTGATATGAATGAACATCTTATCTGGGTATTTAGCAACCTGCTGTGGATCAGTCTTCCATGACTTTTTCAGGTTTCTGCTGAACCTCTTTTGAAATAAGCAATCAAATGTGGTTTGGCAAGAAGTTTCACAGTTCAGCCATTGGTTTTGAGCCTGACTTCTCCTGGCTTATCTTACTATCCTCTATCTTGTTTTGAAATACACTGTTTAATCCTGTCCACCTCTTTTTACTTTTTACTTAATTTTATGTAATTTTACCACATCTCCCAACTTTTTTTTTTTCCCCAGGATGCAGAGATCAAATTCACTCAGGCATTCAGTGTAGGTAGGACAATCCATCCCTTTATTAATCTCTGAGTTCTGAGATGTAGAAGGAAGGAAGGGCTAGAACTGCATATGATACTGAAGAAGCAGATGTACCATGGATTTGTACATTGGCATGGTTATATCAAAGCCAGGCATACTATCAGGACTATCTGTATATTTCAGAGATCTCACTATAGGTTTGTGAGTTGATGCAGACCCAATTTCTCCTCTAGAGATAGATTCAGAGGAGGATCCTGCTTCATCCATGTGAATTGAAAACTAGAAGGTTATGCTAAATATCCTGTTTTGTGGGGAGGTGTGAAAAAGCTAGCCCTGGTTCCCAAAGAAGCAAATAAATGATTTAAAATGTGTATGTCTTTATGCCTTCTTTAGACTTAAAACAGATCTATATATAAATGAAGTAATATAACATCAGTTATGTCTAAACCATCTGTAAGTCCAATTATTGTTCCCTCATTTTGAGGATTTCATTTTCTGAAAAGAAAAGAACAAGGACATCTGGCCCATGATAGAGAAATTATTTGATAGCAAAAATATTACAGGTAGTAATACAGAAAACAGATATTTCATTTTGTTTAGCTATTACCATAACTTGAATAATTTTACTGGGATCTATGGTGTTTTGTTTTTTTTGAAGACCCGGGTCAATAAAGACAAGCTAAGTTGAATTTGTAGCAGTAAAATTAGCATTAAAACAGTATGTATATGATTCTGCAAATATATTTTCTGACTGCAAAGAACAAGAAGAGTTTGAGCCTACAGTGTATTTATTAGTTGCATGTGTAATTACAACCAAGAGTAGAGCAATTTAAAATTGTTGGAATAAATTCAATTAACTAGGAGTTGCTTTGTTTGAAAGTGAGCTACTTGAACAGTTTACAATGTTATGGCTGGAGAAGATGACAATAAATCGTTCTTTTTAAGGAGGCCTTTCCAGTGCAGCAAGTAAAGGGCTCAGTGCTCTTAACACAAGAAGAAAATCTTGCTCCTGAGTTGACTGGTAGGTAAAACAAAAGCTGAAAAAAATCCTCTGGTTTCAGAAGAAGATCTAAGAAAGGGTCAGTTAGTGGAAAGCATTATTCAACTTTTGAATAGACATTCCACTCTTGTACATCCAGTGCTATATATATATTTTTTTTGTTTTCTTTGCTTTCTTATTTCACTTTAAAAACAAAACACTTCTTAAAATCGGTGGAAGCTACTTAGTATATTTAAGGGACCTCCTTTATTTCTGTTTATTACCTTTGATGTTAACTGACAAATGTGCATGAACATGCCTATGGGTCCACTGTAGCATTGGCCATGTTCCTGTTTTTTCTGATGTCATATCTTGTTTTAGTTTTTAAATTATACCATACTTTGGATGAATGTTGTTGTTTAGAGAATATCTTATACACAAAAAACAACTCAGGTCAAGTTACCTTTTAAATGAGTAAAAGTATCAAGGTGAGGATCAGTAAAAAGAACAGTTGATCAGAAGTTGCCAAAATGATTTCCAAAGTAATTTTAACATGACTTTCATGACTATATTTTTTTTAAAGCCAAAGTCCATAACTGAGAAGTATAATGAAGTTCTTGGAAATATTCTGTTTACTTATTAACAATGGAAAAATTGCTTGATTTTAAGTTTGGATACATGAGGATTCTAAATTCAGTAGTATACTTCAGCTGATCTCAAGGACTCAGCACAGGCTTAAAGGTTTTTCTTAGTTGCTTGCAAAAAAGAATAAAATAAAGGGAATATAGAGCAAGAATTTTTATAGTAGTAATTAAAGGGCCTGTCTTCACAAGTTAAATGCTATGCTGCTAATTTATGAACTCTGCTAAGTTCGTAGCAGAGATTACTGAAACAGTACATTCAATGTATGATACATATTCAGCAAATTCATAAACAGCATATTCAGCATGCTTCAATGAAGTACATCTCTAAAAATATAGTCTGTTGAAATCCCTAAAATCCTTAAAAGCAATTCACTTTCTAGCCAGAGATTAGTAACACCATGATGTTATTTGTATTGTTACACTTCATCATTAAGCAACACGCAATGAGTTTACACAGGCACTAAAAAATCCCTTCTTAAAAAGGTTTTATGAAACCATTTGTAAACATCCACAGCAAAGTAAAGCTCAGTTGGTCTATCAGCACAATATTAGCTCTATTTGCATGTCATAAAAATACAGGTACTCATTTAGTGGCACCTTATAACTTTGATAAAAGAACAGGGGCAATATAATTAAAAAAGAAAGGACAACCAGACTGTTGGGGATTTATCAGCACTGCAAAGTTACTGTGACTGGTTGCTATGAGAAGCTTTAATTAACCATCAATCACATTGAGCATTTAAATGATCACATATGTATTGTGATGTACAACATGCAGAACTGCTTGAGGCATCACAAAAAAACCTGTATAGAAACCAGTGTCAAATGTCCCATTTGTTATAATAACTGCTCTTTGACTACATTTATTATTTAAGGTAGGGATATGGAATTTATGAAGCCAACTGAGATTAAAATGTGAGGTACTTTGCAGGTTATGGAAATGCTGGAATGACTTTAAACCTTCAGTTTAAAATGATGGGTTTTATACTGGAAAACAAGTTAAAAAGCCAATGAGAAATAAACCAGTAATAACTCTTTTTCTATTACTAGTATTTGTATTATTACTCAAAATAATTTTACCATTACTTCTTCTCATTTCCTAAGAGAAGGTAGAATGTTTGCAAAAAGAGCCTATCTAGGGAGGCAATAATCTTGAAGAAGGGATTGATTTATTAACCCTTAGTATAATAGTTAGCTCACTGGCTTGGAATGTCTTGAAATGAAGATGATTTCATTGCTCTTTTAGCTTAGCATTCCAGATGATCTATTATTATAATTAATCTCTAACACTACTTCAATATTTTAGCTTCTAAAGGAGTTGATATTCTAATACAGATCAAAGGTTTAATAATTATGCATAGTATCTAACTTTAAACATCTGGGTAAGAATCCAGTTGGGTCTAGTTTGAAATTGATGGCTAAAGAAAGGGAAGTACTCTGAATTAATCTCTGCAATAAATACTGAAGGTTTTACACCTCTCCAACTTCATTAGGAGATTAGCCTGGTAAATTAGCCAGCTAATTCAGGTGTTTGAAATGCAGTTAAATTAATAGTCCCTTAGCCTCCTATTTGGGTTGCTGTGTTACAAAGCCTGGCTGTGACAAAACTGGTTTTCCACACTTTCAGGTTTCTCAGAATGTTTCAAGTCTCAACCTAAGACATAACAATTGCACAAGAATAATGTACTCCTCATTCACAAGGAAACAAACGTGCCCAAGTTCTTATTTGCTGTTATGTGAAAAAGCCCATAAAGTGTCTTAAATGTTTATAACACATCAGATGTCCTACCATTCATTCTTGATGTTTGCATAGTAATTTTAGTAAGCTATTTTATTATTCTTTATTCTTCATTCTTACTGTTGCACAAATGTCTTCTAGGAGAGTAGAACCTTACATGTTTGTCATCTTCTGCATTCTGTTTTGGAAACAGAAGGTTAGGTTACTACTCATTTACTATCAAACATATTTTAAGATAATGTTATATCTATTGTGAGATGACAAATGCAGATATAATAAAACTGCTAAGTGACCTGTCTATAAAATAAAATAATGTAAATATGACACTATGGCACACTGTTTTTTTTATTGTTAGATATAAAATAAACCATATTTGGGCCTTCTAAATTACTATGTCTGTTAAAATATAACTATACATCAGAAAACTCTGAAATTTTCTTGCAATCCAGTATAAAAAATCCCACAGAGAGAAACATCCTCTTGAGTGATGTACAGTGTTTACCTTTTCTGTAACTTGATGTTATTTTCCAGACTTGTATGTCTTGCCTTAGTTCAGAGAAACAGTTGACAGTATTCAAAGCTGTATTGTTTTCAGGTGTTGCTGAAGGTGAAGAAGGATGAAAAAATACAACTTTCAGCTCTATGCTCCACACTCTATGTTTGTCCTTATGTTGTAACTTTAGAACTTATGAATTCCCCCAGCAACCACATTTAATATAATAAAATTTATGCTGAAATTGACAGGATTTTGCTGACTGCATCTAAGACCCTTGCTCTTTTTGACATTTACCCATCATCTTTTTTATCTTTGTAGGATTTCCCAGTTTACTTTTTTTCTCTTTTATTGTTTTTAAGTGTATTTTATATCAAAAAATATGTTTACTTCTGATTCATTGAACTGATTTGTAGGACATAGGAAAAGTTTAAAAAATAGCATTTTTACTGAGTATAGCTTCTATGCTAACACACTGTGAATTTGATATTCAGTAGCAAAAGATTATGATATTTACAGATCTTATAGCATATATTTTCTAAATTTGATAAGACTGGAACTCTGATATTTTGAAATGTGGTGAAGGTGTACAGGGACAATGGGGAGTGTTTCCAAGGAAAAACAGGAAAGAGTCAGTATTTAATATGGACAGTGAGGCTGATGAACTGGTTAACAGTTTAAAATGTGACACTGCATGACCAGGTATGATAAAACAGTGTTTGTTCTGCCTAGCAGAAAGCAAGGAAATCATAATTTGGGCTTTTTTTTTTTTTTCATTTTCTGAATTGATTTGATTCAGAAGCCAAATGGTAATTGACTGAATTTAGTATTATCCAAGACAACAATACCCTTTCATTTTTTGCTATTCTGCCAAGTGCTCTTGGCTGCAGGTACAGAAGGGGTCAGAGGAACCAGAGATGATTGCTCTATGTTAAGGTTACTTTCCTTCGGGAAATTCTCAGTAGGTATCTTAAGTCATCCATAAATTTCTTACATATGCTCTGTATTTCTTTCTGAACCTTTTCAGATGGTTGGGGCTGTTAGAGCTCCATATGACACAGACTGCAGTAGACATGACATTTAGACTGTATACCATTATGTGCTGATTTTGGCTAGGGTAGAGTTAATTTTCTTCACTATTGCTGGCAAGGGTCTGTATTTTGGATTTGTGCTGAAAGCACAATTGATGGTACAGCATCATTTTTTAATTGATGAGTAGTCCTTATTAAAGTCAAGGCCTTTTCTGCTTTTCTTACTGGCCTGCTAGTGAGTAAGAATTTCTGAAGGGGACACAGCCAGGGCGGCTGATCCCAACTGACCAAAGGGAGATTCTAGCTTTTATGGCATCATGCTCTGTGTGTAAAGCTAGGGGAAGAAGAAGGGAAGTGGGGGATGGTGAGGGTGCTGCCATGTGTCTTCACAAGTATCTGCTATACATCAGGGAGCCTTACTTTTCCTGGAAATGGCCAGGCCAGGGGAAGTGGTGAATTAATTCCTTGTTTGGTTTTACTTTGCTTGTGGTTTTGGTTCTTTCCTGTGAATGTATCTTTATCTCAACCAATGAGTTCTCTGACTTTCTAATTCTCCTACCTATCTCACCAGAGACAGGTGATCAGGAAGCTGTGTGGTGCTTCCTCGCCAATTGGACTTAAACCACAACACATTAAGGCCCAGTTTAATGCATTAAAAAAATAAAATTAACTCACACAACAACTACAAAGCTGCTTTCTCTTCATTAGGATTTTAACTAGTTTAGTTGCAAAGCAAGAAATTCATCTTTTTCTCCTCACAGGGAAGACAAGGCTACTAAGAATGAATGTTTCATATCTTTCCTCCCCTATGCTGGCTCTTTGTGGTAATTTCAGAATGACCTTGCCTGACCCACAGAGCACAGAGGTGTTACATGCCATGCTCTGACTATAATTCTGTTTCTCCATGGATAATAGGTGTGAGTCTGCATGACAGTCGCCTTCTCAGTGTCTGGTTATTTTTAGATTTGAGGATCTTTTCAATTCTCTAAAAAAGTAGCAGATTTCCTGTAACTGTTCAATTCCTATGGTAAAATACATTATGCCTGATTATCAGGTGTTAAGGGTTTTGGGTTTTTTATTCAGTCCCAGTTTTGTGGACTAGAATATGCCTTTTCTACTTTACTTTTTTTTTTTTCCCTGCACAATTTTCCGGGTGAGTTGACTGGGTAAATAGAACTGCCTTAGAAGAGGCGGCCAAATTGTTGACTCTGGCCATCAGTCCCCTAAAGAAATGTGCTTTTCCACTGTGTGGATGTGCGCAGTTTGGAGTGTCCCTCCTGCTGCAGGATGGGTTTGGAATAGAAGGGTGAGAAAGAGAAATGAAGCTTTTGACTATTTCTAATGAGCTGTAATGAAAGTTTACTTTTCTTATCATCTAGAAGCAGAACATGGCCTCCTGCCCAAATTGTCCACCACAGACTTGTGTTCTTCTCCTTCTGAGAAGTGTGGTTTCAGCCCTCCCTTGCCTATGCAATTATAGACTTGCATGGGAGATTGTACAGGAGATAGGAATGTTAGCTTCAGAGCACATCCAGTACATGCTCAACACATGTGAGCAAACTGTTGGAGAGGAAGGAGACTTGTACTTTCGCTTTGGTCTCCAGAAAACATGACTGGAACATTTTCATGGGAAGACTGTGTCTTTTTCTTGCATTTAATTAAAGTCTACAGTTGAGCAATCAAGCTTTCTGTGCCTAGAGTGATGAATCTCCAGGACCAAGAGAATAACACTTAAACCAGATCATAACACATCTATATCACCACTGTCTTCCCAATTCTTGTCTAAGTGTCATATAACTGTCAGATTCATACCTTGTGTTGGTTTTGATTGGAGGCCAGAGGACACAGACTATCAACATCTCTGTATTTTTCAGACGATTACTTCCCAACTAATGCAACTTGAAATTAAAATTCTCAATTGAAAGTCTTCTTAAGTAGTTGTACATGACTTGCAACTGTTTTATATAAGACAAACATTTTTAGGACAAAGAATTACTTACATAGTATTTGCTAATTAAATATTCCTATAAATAACAGCAAGAAAAAATTTACAGTACACAGGACGGGATAAATTGAAACTTGCAATGGAATATTGATCTATAGCCAAATGAAAATCTTTTAAATGTAAAGGCTTCATTTAATTTAGGCAAAATCAAAAATAACATCAATGGACCCGTTACAATTCTCCCAAGACCTTGTCTGGAAACATAATACAATTTTCATGCCGTCCAGTGATGGATCCAGTTAATGGAATAACCTTATAAACTTTAGTGTTCTAATTCATATTCAGGGGTAATATAAATATCATCTGTCCTTCCCTTGGGCTATAGAACATTAGGCTAACCTATTTCTTCAAGGCTCAATGTGCTGTGGTTGCTCTATCTGTCTAATGTATTGATTATTTTAAAATAAATGGTGTTATTTTAGGCATAGAAGATTTCTATAGTAGATCTGCAATGTGTTAGAGACTGCAAACTGCACTGAAACTTAAAAAAATTGAGTCTATTCCAGAGATGTACCAGACCCAAAGAATAAAAAAAAAAAAAATTATCCAAGGAATTCTCCCTAGCAGATTTGTCACCTTCACTGTTTCTTCACATGGAGATGTCTAAACTAGAGTTCAAGTAATCACAGTCTTTCTTTTCATTTAATGAGTGCTCTCGTTTTTCCATAAAGCTTCCTTGCACTGTGATCCTTTATGAGTCAGTCTAATTTCTAAAACCTATGAAGAGTGTACATAAAATATGAGTCTGCAAAACTTTTGATTTACTGGTTTCAGCTTTCACATGATTCACATTTTACACATTTATCAACATGGTAAACAGTAAATTAAATTATCCTCTGGTTGGAGGTCTGAAGTGTACTTGGCGTCACGGGCTGCCTGAAAGGGTCAGCACTTGTGTCCTGTAGTTCTTAGCTCCAGTCTGTGGGCAGAAGGGCTGCTGAACTCTGCAGCCTGTCAATTAAGGTGGGATTAAGCTGGGGGTTCTCACTAAAGGCTGTGGTAAACTTCTAGGGAAATCAACCCCAGAGATGATAATATTTTTCATGAAATAGTCCTTCATCACTACACTGTCTTCCCAGAAATGCCAAGGCAAGTATACCCAGCTTGGGTTTAATAGAGGTAAGCAGATTTGTCATTCCTTACACACAGATGTCAGTCTGGCTTATGGGTACTCCTACAGCTGTGATGAAGCAGGAAGAGACAGGCATGGGAATTGGGCAGAATGATAAGCTTGAGTCAAGCCAAAACTCTTAGTTATCATACCTTGTTTTGGAAGAAAAGTCATTAATTTTTAAGTCAGAAAAGACATTAATTTCAAGCAAGAATTTTGAAATAAGAGGGCTGAACTCAAGAAAGAAATGCAGGGAGCAATAAAAGCAGGCTATGGGGAATGGAGAGCTGCAATGTGAGACAAGATACATAGTGCACTTGCATGGCAGTTAAGATAAAGCAAGTTTCAGTCTTATAGTGAAGGTAAGTCCTCTGTGGAATGTTCTATTTTATATGTGCATAAAGGAAAGTGCTGATGGCAGAAGAAAAGCTCTCTCTTTTTTCCCTCACCCAGCCTTCTCATACTGCCTGGTGCATAGCTCAAACCAGAGGATTCTAAAGATCCAAAGTAAACTGTTGCTATTGATGGGAGAGAAATGAGAGAAAAGAAATGAAAGAGGAAGAGGATGATATTAGGCTTGTCAGTGAAGGGAGCATTTTTTGCATACAAGGATTGCTATGAGGTCACTTCTTCCCCAAGATCTGTGAGATTTACAGGGAACTTGCAGCTACTTGCAGATAAAATGCTTGCTTATCCATATCTGAAGGTCAATGTATACTAATTTAGAAAAATTTCCCATCCTGTTCAGTGAAGCTTTCTAAGAAAATATTCACTTGTGTATTGATTCACTGGGATGATGTTTTGTTTCAGTTCACCTATTAGCCCAGCAGATTTGAAGCAGGACTTCTCTATGTTTCTTTTTAAACCAGTGGGTTTACAGCAGCCAGACTCTCAGACAGCAGTGCAGTAATGAGTGCATTTCTAGATGTGTGATGTTCACAGCTTTTCAACACCATCAGGTTTTAATAGTTGCTGGTGCGTGGAGTGTATAAGATAAAGTATATGGTTGTGGTTCTGTGCATGTCTCAAATATAAGTCTGCTACCTTCATGCACAGTAAAACAGAGAGGAGAAAGGGAAGGTAAGGACCTGGCAAGCTCTCTTTTGGGTGGCTAACAGAGAGGGCACTATCTAAAATCACAGGTTTAGAATTGGGTGCCAGGACAATTTGTGCCTCCATCCTCAACTGACAGTCATCCTCATCCTGAAAATGCTTGTTTTTGCATTCCCAAACCTGCAAAATATCTGTAGTTGTGCTTAAATTTCTAAACTGAAGTCAATAGGATCACTCACAGGCTTGAAAGGTTAGACTACTTGTGAGATTTACTGGATTGAAAAACCAGGGTTCATCACTTTGCAATGGGATAACCTTATAAATAAACCTTATAAACCTTATAATGCAAGGGTTCAATTATCCCTTGTTTTTCAGATGTGCCATAGAAAATCAGCTTGCTGTTGATGCCAACAGAAATAATCTTTCTGGCACTGGCCAATAATGTGTTAACTAGCCTTCTTCAGCTCTAATGGTAAAACTGAGATGGTTGGGCTTATTACAGTCAGGATTGAATTTGTCTCTCCGTAACCTTCTAAAGAGAATTAAAGGGCTATGAGAACTAATTAGCTGATGCCTGTCATATTCTTTGAAGATGAAAAACACTAAGTGCTACTGTGGTTACAGTAACAATCCTTTCCTTTGAAAATGACTGCATGTAATCAAAATGTTAGAACCACAAACAGCACCATGGCAACTGAATTGTATTGGCAGAGAAAATACAAGTTTGTATGATGATAAGGGTTGCTGACATGGTCTATGCCATCTCTTCTCAATTCTGTGTCAGCAGCAAAATGCATGAAGCACAAGAGTAGTTATCTTTCCCTCTGCATTCCTAATAAAAATATTAGGTGACTGAAATGGAAAGAGAAGTCTAGTACTCAGTGTGCCCTGAAATTTTCTTATATGGAGTAGTTTGGGAGTGAGCTTTGGGGCCCTGAGGAAATGATAGTCTAGAAAGATTAATTATCCTGTTGCCAATTATCCTTCTTATTTTAAATTTTCCCGAGACAAAGTGCATTTACCATGACATATCAACAGGGTTAGCATCTCAGGCACTGTGGATTGATTAATGAGGTTTTGTTCTGATGTCCTGGCTCTGTTAGTTCTCTCTTTATGCACCTTCAGCTGCTGCTGAGCCCCAAACACTGCAGGGAAATATTTATAGAAAACAAATCTCTCACAAATGTGAGAGATCTTTACAGAATCAGGATTGTGGAGAATTTACCTTCACACTTGTCCTGGATTGATCCCAGCCAGCAAAAAAGCCCTGTGCAATTGCTCACCCTCTCCTCCACCACTGGGGTAGGGAAAGAATTGGAGAAGTAAGAGGTGAAAGATTGTGGGTTGACATTTTAATAGGAAAAGCAAAACCTGTTCGTGCAAGCAAGGCCATACAAGGATTTAATTCAGTGCTTCCCAAAGGTAGGCATGTGTTCAGACATCTCCAGGAAAGCAGGGCACCCTGACATGTAATGGTGACTTAAGATGAGAAATATCATCACCTCAAATGTATGATTTTTAGAATTTTCCTCTTTATTCTGTAAAGAAGTTTATCATGTTGGTAGGATGGGAGAAAGATTTGTTGTTTTGTTTGGTTTTTTTAAATTTAATTTTTATATTATTATAGGTTATCCCCAGCCTAGCAAGCAAGAAGACCCCACAAGTCCTTATACATTTTAAAATTCTTAAAAGAAACGAAAGATGAAAGGGCTACACATTAATTTACAGATCACTAATCATAAGCAATAGCTATGTGATGTGTTGTCTTATATGCAGGTAAATCTATTTCTAAGCATGAATGAACCTTGCATCCAGAATCCAAATCTGTGATCAAATTTCACCTTTGCATATCTCAAGTTAGGAGGTATGTAGATGAGACAATACAGAGCTAATATTATTAGGTGCTTGCTGAATTTATTTTGGTCGTTCATTTTATCTTTTGAACAGATAAGCAAATTAAAGATGTAAAATCTAGCAAAGCCTGCCAAGGTTGATATTTTAGCTGAATGGAGTTGGTATGTCAGAGGTACACATTGATAAAAGACATGAGCCAAAGACACTCTATCTGGGAAACTTACTTAAATATGAACAGTGAAAGCTGGACAAATAAATGATCTTTTGATTCCCATTGTTTTCTCAACAATGGAAAAATTTGATGAAATCTGAGTAGTATGAAGAAGTCAAAATTTTTCATTAACTGAAATGTCAAACACCTGTATGTCAAACAAAATGTTTGTGTGGTTTCTTTTTTCTTTTTTTTTTTAAGTCACAGCCAAATATTTTTAGAGATTTTATCTGTTATTTTCAAAACAGATTTTTTTTTTTTTATTAAAAAAAGAAACCCAAACAATATGTAATGCAGATCTGTGTCACCTCTTGGAAATACTGCAGTGCTACTCTTAACTTTGAACTGATCAAATTAGCTGGCAAGTTATCTCTAATTTAATTTCCTTTCCCTGTTTTATGATGTCCAGATGGCTACAGAACATGTCCTGAATACTGTCAGTATTTGGACGTGTCAAGGAGCTGCATGGAGATCAGTGGCTGCTTCACTGGACTTGGTACAAAGTCTCACTGTTGGAGACTTTGCAGTCAGGGTGATTATATAGAAGAATGCACTAAACAAGCTATTTAAATGCAGTATTTTTCCAACAGCTCAACAAAATGCTTCTATCTCAGTTTACTCTGCTACCTCTCTTGAGACAGGTTTTGACAATCCTGAGAATATTTCTGAGTTGTTGGGTCACAGGGCAGAACTGGCCTGGAAATAGTAATCCCTATTAGGTAACATGGAATATTGTATTAGTGCAGGATTTATAAGTCCAGGACTTGTTATTTCCTATCAAATGCTTCAGGCATGAAGGAGAGAGCCTGTGTATGCTTAGTGTAGGCATAGTTGGAGTCACTTCACTATCTTTTTTAGGTGATTAGTGTGCTATTGTTTCAACTAGGTTTTATTAAATTTCATTGTAACCAAAATAAGTTTAGAGAGACAATATTTTGTGTTTCTCCTTCTGGGCAGTGTTAGATCTGCTTCTTGGATTTTATCCTCTGTGCTTATAACCACAAAGCTGTCTGAAAAATATAATAGTATTTTTTCCTTGCAAAATTTTAGCCCCTTACAGTTCTGCCTCAAGAAATATTTCTGGCCACATTACTAGATGATTGTGCAATTTTCTTGCGTTAAAAATAACCATGAAAAGTGTTAGGCATGTAGCCACAGCTAAGGAGAGTCTTCACTCTCAGGATCTAGGGACAAAGACATGAAAAGACTTCAATTTCCCCAAATTACTAACTTCGTGTTACTGGAATTTGAATGAGGGTTTATGAACCATTCTACTATTCTGGATTTTCTATAGGTCTTCACTGATTTAACTAAAGCTCGGAGACTTCCCACCATGAAACATATGACAAGAGTGGGGATCAAAACTGTAATTTTCTGTTTCACTGGGGTTTTTTGGTTGTTTGTTTTGTTTTGAAACAGTTGCTTGTCAGTGGTAGACAGAGTTTTTCAAAACCTGTGTTCTTTTACAATTCTTCAAAGGAAAGTAATACTCATTTTTAAAGACTTTAAATACAAGTTATTCCCAGGAAGTTCCAGTGTTCCAGAGCACTTCTAAGTGTAGCATGACTAAGTCAAACCTGGACATGAAGTAATCATATGATTCACTGTAACAGTGCATAACAGCAGTTTAAAACCTTGGGTAGTCACTCAAACAAACAAGGAATGAAATCTGGTAAGAGTCTTCTCAACTTTTTTTTTTTATCTCAAATTTCATGTATAACTCCCAGGTAACCATTTCTCTTTGTCTAAACAAACATTACTTCCCATGTTATAATCTCATTAATGCATCACTTGTTATTTCCAAGAGCCACTTCTGTTCTTTCCTGATGTCAATCTTTAGTCTAGATATAAAGTGACAAGATTTTTATCTTTGCAACCTCTTTTAACTGCACGCTTCTCTGGACAGTCTGTCCCAATATCTGACAACCCTTTTGATGAAGAAATTTTTTCTAATATCCAGTCTAGATCTCCTCTGGTGTAACTTGAAGCCATTTCCTCTGGTCTTGTCACTCATTGCCAGGGAGAATCGGTTGATCCCCACCTTGTTACACTCTCTTTCAAGCAGCTGTAGAAAGTGATAAGGTCTCCCCTGAGCCTCCTTTTCTCCAGGCTAAGCAGTCCCATCTCCCTCAGCTGCACCATAAGATTTCTCAGACCCTTCAGCAGCTCTGTTGTCCTTCTCTGGACATGTTCCAGTTCTTCCATGTCTGTCTTTCAGTGAGGGGCTGAGTACTCAGAACACAGAACTCAAGATGTGCCCTCATGAGTGCTGAATACAGGGGGACAATCACTGCCCTGGTTCTGCTGGCCACATCATTGCTGTTACAGGCCAGGATGCCACTGGCCTTCTTTGCCACCTGGGCACATGGGTCAGATCCACACAGCTGTTGATCAGCACCCCCAGGTCCTTTTCTGTGGGCTCTTTCCAGTCACTCTGCCCCCAGCCTGTAACACTGCAGGGAGTTGCTGTGACCCAGCACTTGGCCTCATTGAACCTCTTAGAGTTGGCCTTGGCCCTTTGATCCAGCCTGTCCAGATCTCTCTGAAGAGCCTTCCTACCCTCCAGCAGATAAACACTGCTGCCCAACTTGGTGTCACCTGCAAATTTACTGAGGATGCACTTGATACCCTCATCTAGGTCATCAATGAAGATATTTAACAGGACTGACCCCAATACTGAGCCCTCAAGAAGGCCGCTTGTGAATGCCCACCAAGTGGATGTAACCCTATTCACCAGCACTCTTCAGGCTCAGCCATCAAGCCAATTTTTCTACTCAGCAAATAGTGGACTTGTCCTGAGCAGCCAGTTTCTCCAGGAGAATGCTGTGGGAGACAGTGTCAAAGGATTTACTAAAGTCCAGGTAAAAAACATCCAGAGCCTTTTTCTCATCCATAGAGTGTGTCACCTTTTAATGAAAGTAGATCAGGTTGGTTAAGTAGGACCTGCCTCTTCTAAACCCCTGCTGACTGGGCTGAGCATGGCTGGTTGTCCTGCACGTTCTGACTCTTGTGGATGGGTGTCACATATGGTAACCTCAAGTCAACTGGGACCTCCCCAGTTAGCCAGGACTGCTGGTAAATGATGGAAAGTGGTTTGGCAACCTCTTCTGCCAACTCTGTCAGGACTTTTGAATGGATCCCATCTGTCCCCATAGACTTGTGCTTGTCTAAGCAGGTTGCTGACTATTCCCCCTTAGGTTATGGGGATTTCTGTTTCCTTCCCATCTCTGCCTACCAGCTCAGGGGGCTGAGAACAACAGTTCTTGCTGTTAAAGACTGAGGCAAAGAAGGCATTAGTACCTCAGCCTTTTCCTTAATCTTTGTTACTATTTACCCCTGTATGCAGTAAATGATGGAAATTCTCCTTAACCCTCCTTTTATTGCTGATATATTTGTGAAAACATTTTTTTTACTATCCTTTACAGCAATAATCAGATTAAGTTCTAGTTGGGCCTTGGCCCTTCTGATTTCCCCCCTGCAAAACCTCATGACATTCTTGTAGTTCTCCTGAGTAGAAAAAAGTCTTTAATAATGCATGCATTTGCATAATGCTGTGGGATATGTGTTGACCTCTGTTGGTTGCTGACATACATTTGAACATGGGAGGATTAATAATACAACTCCCTCTGCTCCACTGACATGTCTGTTCTGAACCTTAGAGGAGGCTGCTTTTTCTGTAATAAGGATTATTCATAACCCAGTTATATTGAACAGCCATATATTCTCAACCTGAAGTGCAGCTTATTAATCAACCCTACAGTCCAGGAATTTAAACTAAAATATTAATGTAGTATGTTATTCACTCAGGACAATTCATGTCACCACAACTGAACAGGTTCAATTGCTGCATCATAAATTCTGATTTTTAATAAAGTTGAACACCACATCAAGCTCACTGTTGTCATGCAGGATGCTGTCACCTTGTCAATGTTTTTTTTTTCCTTTGATTAATAGGCTCCAAGTTTCAAAGCATGATATTTTAGATTGCCTTTCTTTTACACCTTTACGTCCTGTAGTGTGAAATCTGACATTTCAAAGGAACTTGAGTCTCCTGAAGTCATTACCACCCATTCCTAACTGAAAAATATTATAAGACTGAGCAGAATATGATATGTAGTTTTTATGTAGTATATATATAAAATATAAAATGAAATGTAATATTTTTATTTAATCATACACATATACAAATAATACTAATTAATTGGGTAGTACTACTGAGCATTGGTCTATGGTGTGTGAAAAGACAAGTTTCTTTAGTGACTCTTGTCATATTGCAGTGTGTTGCAGGAATCTAGAGCAGAATTACAGAACATTAAGAAAGACTCAAGATGTCAGAGATCAAGTAAACAAAAAGTTCTGTGAGTCTACGTGCAATTTCTCCTACAGAGAAGCCCAAGAAAAATATTGAAATAGTTTTACCTCTTGGGCTCTGAACTTATTTTATTGATGTCTCCCCAGTCACAAACAGAGCACCTACAGTGTGTGACCCAGGTATTCTTGCTTCTGTGATATTATAAATATGGATAAGACTTTCAGGCTTTGAAATCTAAAGGTGAACTACTAAAGAAGGGAAAGCATCAGTATAGATATCCCAGTACATCAGTTGATTTTATTTTGACATACTGCTTATTCTGCAGAATGATTATCTTGTATTCTCCAGAGTTGATTTCTCCTTAGTTATTATACTGTCTTGATCTGCATAGCAATATCCCACAGCCTCATGGAGATTTTTAGTTCTAATTGAAGTTGCAGAATTAGGCTTTGCACACTTGTAGTCATTAAAGACTTTTTTGGCACTTAAAGAAAGGAAAGGCATCACCAGCAGAAAATTGCCTCATTCTGCTAGCCACGGCCTATTCTGGGTAATTCACAGCACTGCTTTTTAAAAGAAAACAGAATGACCAGACTGTCTGTCTCGTTAATGCAATAAATTTAGTAGTCAACTCTGTAACAAACACCGTTTTCCCCAAATATAACTAATCACCAGTTAGGACAGGCAGGCTATAGGCCTAATAGTGGATAGGCTGTCCCTATACACTATTAATTAAAAACTATTATGCTGTAGTGCCAGTGCAACTTAAGTTATAAAATGATACTACTTTTTTTTGACCAATAGAAACAGATTGAGGGGAACTGTTTTGAAACACTTTGTAAATCTGATTTGGGAATCTGGACTAAAACTTACATTATTTGGAAGATAAGTGTTGCTGTAGGAATTTATTTATTGGGTAGGGGTAGAGAGGAGGGTTGATATTCAATTAGTTGTATTAAAACATACTGAAAGTATTTCTGAGTTGGAGCTTATTCAAAGATTAATGATTAATTTAAAAAAATACGTGGTTTGTTTTTTTTTTTTTTTGGTAAAACATTTATTTATGAATATAGTGCAAAGAGCACTTGAGCCTCCACCTTACCCACATAAGAGACAACTGTGAGGAAATATGGATTTCTTTAGCATATTTTAGTTTTAATAGATTGAAGCATTTTTAATTATGTGTTGGGAAGAGAAGTGTCTTCATCACATCAGCCTGCTGACTTTTACAAGTATTTTGTTTTTCATGGTACCTAAATTTGGCTTCAAGATAAGAGCAAATCAGCAGGGGCATTGACATGATTTGAACTGTGTTAAAACAATCAAGACATTTCTTCCCAAAGAGGAATTGTGTTATGAACTCCTGCATTTATGACTACTTTTATAGGATTGATTGGCTTCTTTGTACATCCCCTGGGGTCTGCCAGTTCATGGGAAGAGGAAATTCCTCTCCAGAAACCTTTCCTCTGAAACCTGTTCTTTTCTGTTATTTGTGTACTTTTAGAGTCTTTTTTATTGGGTCAGGATCTCTAAATCTAGAAACTTGTCTTGAGTTCCCTTAGGGTAGATGTGGTTTGTATGTTGTTCTTTTCCTGCTATTTTCCTTGCTAAGGGACTTAAAAAGCCTTAGAAGAGAGAAGAAACTAGGAAATGGGATAGTTAGATCATAAATTTACCATTTTTTTTGTATCAATTTACTTTCTATAATTCCAGAGGGATGTGATGAAACATTAGTTACTACCCTGGAAGCTGCAAAATCTTTACTTTGGGGGGCACATGGTACTTTTAATGTTTGCATAAAGGTAGTAATTTAAAAAGTAGTAGCCTCTTCATGTCATTAATCCTAGCCTGTGCAGACTGACTAGTCCTGGGGAATATACTGCCAGTAAACAAGTCTACTCCTTAGGCATAATTCCCAGCAGTAAAGCTGGCATTTGGCCTCCAGGAGTAGATTACTATGGATTGTTTTTATGAATTATGTCCTTTGGCATATGAGCCATATCTCTGGGAATACCCTCTTAATGACTTTTAAAATTCAGTCTGTACCTTCACTATGGACTTGACTTTCAGCAGAGTGCTTGTAGTTCACCCCAAATCATTCCATGTCAGACCCACTTGCTATAGTTGCAAACTTTTGCAAAACTGTCAGTCCATGAAGGAACAGTTGGGACCTGGTGATTGAGTGTTTTGGCCTTGGAGTGGAGGAAGAAAGCATGGTACTTAACACTTTAAGGATTTTTACTTATTGTTCCCATTATTCATCTGAAATGAGTCTCTGCCTGCACTGTATTATAATACCAATTACACATCTATGTTTGGCATTTCTGATTTAAGTGTGGGGTTTTTTTAAATCTTTTTGCTCTGTTTTAAGACCTGTGTTACAAGTTTCTTAAATGTTTGTAGTGAAATGTGTCATTATGTGTTCAGGTGTTTGAGCATTCTGTCAGACTTTTTGCTGCAATTTGGAGAAGGAGTTGAGCTGTCCCATCATTCAACCAAACCTTTAAGCACATGCTTGAATTTCATTCATTTAAGAATGCATTAAGGCTGAGGATTTTTTTCACTGCTTTGCTGAATTATTATTCTCATTTTTAAATACAGGCTTGGCTTTTGGTAGGGATCTTTGGTTATTTATAGTGATACTAATAATGGTAGAATACTTTGAGAAACGTAGTCAATCATGGTTTGATTGGGCTAATTACTTCTAGACAAAAGAATAGAGATTTTCCCCCACTCTGGCATCTCTAATAGGCAGGAAAAATAAAAAGCAGGAGGAAAAATATTATCATCTGTTATACATTTTTGTGAAACTGCCATTCAAAGAATATTAGCAATCTGTATAAATGACCAAGGAATCATATAGAGCAATAGAAATGATGCCTTACCTTCACAATCTTCAGCCATGAAGATTGTTGTTCATTTTCCCTCATTGCTATGACATTGCTAAAACCAGTATATTCCTTTTTCCTTAATTAATTGATAGACACAAGTCCCTTTTGCAAACAGTAGAATTTGTCTTTGACTAACTTTGTCAAATTTCCTGCAACTGTAAAGTCTGGAATGACTGATTATGGCTGCTAAATGTTAAAATCCAACCTCAGTCTTTAGCCTAATGAAAATCATCTCATCTTCATCAATCTCAAATATCATTGTCAAAATTCTCTCCCCAAGTGTCTGGATGGATGGAAGCTACAGCTGGTGTCCGTCCTGCTCTTTACATTGACGTTTGTACTTTTCCATCTGACTGAATGCCACCTGCTGCAAGGGCAGGAGGGCGGGATCTCCCATTTCTGAGCAATGTCCCTCTGCCAACAGAAGGTTATTCACTTAGGCAATCACTTCTGCTTAATGCTGGGTGGGATGATGTCAGCCACCTGCACTCTCTCTCCCTCTCTTCCCACTTTCCTGGGGACAACAGTCTTTTCTGTCCCTGGGGAGGGGGCGAAGGTCCTCAATCTGTTCCCTTTTTCCATTAGCTCCTAAATGCAATTATTAGAATGTGACATTTGTTTTGCTTCCTGACTGGGGCTATATCAAGTGCAGACACTTTGTAGAAATATGAGTAAGCATTTAATAATATATTTATATTTTGACACTCCTCCCTGCTCTAATGTGCTGAATTTTTCTCTTGATTGCTATGACCAGATTTCATGTTTTAAGGCATTCCACTAGGATCAATAAGGAAAGAGTCAGAATTCTAAAGTGTAATGGTGCTTCCCTGCACTTTTGTTTGTTTATGTCACAAAACCTTCCCTGCACTTTTGTTTGTTTATGTCTTTTTTTTTGTTTTCCCTAAAGTCTGCTTGTATTGTTGATTTTACTGTGGATATTCCAGTTTGTAGAAATAGAACCAGTGTTTATTGCTGAGATTACTCTTGCTCCACACATAGATAATTTGGTGTTCTCTTTGTTTATTAATTAAATGGATGTGTGGGTTTGTGACTTTTCTTGGTGTTCCCTGCTCTTTACATAATTAATTTCATTTTGTGGGGGAAAAAATATACATATAAAAATCATAAAAACCAGAGGGATGCTGAACATCATCTGTGTCAGAAACAAACAGACCTACTCCTTTTTACCCTTTCTAAAAACTTTATAAAATCATCAATAGTATGTCAAACAACCATCCACTCAGAAGTTTAATAAATGGCAACTCTTATATCCATATCAGATTACATAATAATTTTCTGAAATGTGTAATATTTATGGAATCCTGAAATATTTACATGAATCTGGAAAACTGTCCTCTAAGCATGGTTATTAGAACAAAATTGAGTTTCTTTCAACACTCATATATTTCTGAGAGCCAACTGAAACCAAGTGCCATACTGCTGAATTTGAAGTCATTCCATTTGGTTTTAAGTGCACTGAAGATAAGATTGAGTCTGTCAGATCTTATTATAGGTGAAGAGCATAACTCAAATTATTTTTCTGCTGTGGTAGTCCTTAACATTTTTATTTTATTTTTTTATATTGATGTCCTCTTCTATTCTCTCAAATATTTTATTTATGTAGCCTCTGTGTTTCATTTTGTTAAGAAAAAATTATTAATTTTTCGCTAGTTTTAAAACCTATTTTTTTCAGTAGAAATTATTTTACTGCCTGATGACTGTTTAAACAGTTTTGATTACAATACACGTTTTAATTTTTTTCCCTCCGCTTTCAATGGAGGGACATTCTGCAAGACTTCAGCTTCCTAATTATCTTTAAAATTTCTAATGATTACATCCTTCTATATTTAATTAACCATTAATTTTAAAATTCATTAATTTCTCAGGCCTCTCAATAGTCAGTAAATATTCTACAATCAGTCTGCACCTTCCACCTAGAACACAATACAGAGATCGTGAGGGGGTTGTTATTTGGGAATACACAATAAGCAACTCCCAGGGGCAGATCCCCATTAGTGGAGATTTTTTTGCCTTTGACTTCCCTTTGATTGAGAACCATATTATAGCGTACTGTTTTAGGATAAAACAGCCTGTTGGACAATTCCTGCAGCATTTGGGATTCTTATATTTTAAAGGATGTACCACCTTAGGAGGTTGGGCAAAGCTGAATTATTTACAGGTTACCAGTTTTGATTCACTTAACCAGTTTTGATGCTCTTAAAAAGGTATCTAAACTGTGGTTTCCCAATGGTAATTAGATATATATAGTCTGTCTACTTGTTTACCATGAATGTAATAATGCTGCTTTCAGCATTATTACATCCAGTGTACTTAATTAATATAGTCAACACATTTTTCATGTAAATAAATTGAGGCAGAAAAGAAGATACTCAGGCATGTTATTTAATTAGCCAGTTAAATACTGTAGGAATAAAATTACTATCTCTGCACTAGAGAAGGACCAGGATGTTGGAAAGCATTCTCAACTTTATTTAAATCTTCCTTTGTCTATCTGAGCAATATCTAAGTTAAATATTTTTATTACTACAAGGCACAATCCTGATAAATGCCAAGTAAAAATATAGAGAAAGTGAAGCAAAACCATTTCTTCAAGTGAAGAATGGTGATCTAAACCCTCTTGGACAAATTTAAAGAGAGAAAGATAGGTAGATAACTGAGATTAATATGAAGACTCAAAAGCTGCAAATTGGTGAATATCCATGCGTACAAATACATTCACACATCTCATAATTCAAGACCATCATACACACAACTTTCCAAATTGACAGAGGCCAAGATAGGTGATAATTCAGCCACCTAATCAGGTAGTATCATTTAATTTTCTGAGTTGCAATGAGGCAAAATGTGTTATTTCTACTAGATTAGGTCCACTGATCTTTCTTAAACCCAGTGAGATTAGTTTTCAAGCAAGTTTTAAAAGAGGAAATGAAATAAAGTTTTTAAAGTACAGCAAAAGTGAAGATGAAGGAGGAACTTAATTCTGTATGGATAAACTGACACTTGGAAATGAAGGAACTATATGCAAGTATTGGGTTGAAACAGGTCCAGGAGAAATACTGTAGTAAAACACTATAATACTCATTTTGATTTCAAGACAGAGCATGACTTGAAAAATGTCTTTCCAGACCACACTGCATGTTACATTTTCATCTAGTCTGGTGCATTTTTGTCTGATGACTTTATACCATAATTACATCTGGGAGGTAACACAGAGGTGATTTTTACTTCTGAAATGGTATTGTACAAGAAGGCTGCACTGTTTTAAAAGGCTTAAGATGCCATTTAATTCTCAGTTTGATGCACAAAATTTGTCCAAAGGCATACAGTCACATCCAAACCATCCTAGGCAAATTTTTCCTGGAAGGAAAGTTGACCTTTTGAAGGACTCTTCACAAATTTTCTGACAATACTAAAAGTTAATAATATAGGTCGACTCTGCTTTCAAAAGAGATATTTTCTCAGTTGAAATAAAGATAAAAAGCCTTGCTATCTGTCAGTGACAATTGCTAAATTAGGTCAAGGATATTATTAAAACCATTGCAGTAGTACAAGGGCTCATCTTCCTAGTACTTCTGGAATACTGGTATGCATCAGTTTAGAAAATGAGAAAATTACATTTGGAGCAAGGATTTATTTGACATCTACATTAGCACAACAGTGCTGTGTGCTAAAAAAGACTGATTAAAAATATCTTCTTGTAATCTTCTAAATGTGTTCAAGACAAGCAGGAGTTCTCATGGAGATCCTAATGGGCCTATTGTCCACACAAAGTCTACAAGTACAACCTGAAGGATGAACCCATTTATACTTTTCTGGGTGTACAAAACCCAGCAAGCCCAGAGCTTTCCAGCCAGGTAGCATGCTGACAGTCAAGGGCAGCCTGGCCACAGCTGTGTGATTGGAACAAAAGCATTGGAGCATTTTATGCTAAAGCTTCCTTAGGAAAATTGCACCTTCACAGCAGGACAGACATAAAATATGGGTCAAGTCTTTAATTCATACAAGCCAGTGTTCTATAATGGAATTAGCCTTTAAATGAAGATATCAGCTGTAGGGATCACAAGGTCCTCTATTATGCTTGTGATTAGATGTATTTAGGTATATGTATGTATATATATATATTGCATTTATATATGTATATATTTATATGTAAAGTTGGCAATGCGCAGTTTAGATTGAAGGTTAAGTTTGTTCCAAATGAAAAGCCATAAAAATCCTGTTGCTGGCACAGATGAGTACATGGCCAAGAGAGTTTAGCTTTAAACAGGTAAATCTCTGTTTTGATTTATACTTGCAGCACTCAAAATGGCAGAATCAATTTGCTTGAAAATTGGTAAAACAAATTTGTTGTGGGCTATGACCTTGTATGTTGAACACTATCCCAGAATGATTTTTTCTTTATGTCTGAATTATAAACCTTGGAAATGCAATTTTTTTTATTGCAGAAATATTGACAGAGCTTTAACTATAATGCTGTGGCTATATTTCCTTAAAGAGTAGGTATGTGTTTTACCAGTAGTTAACTAATATTTTTCAAATAGTAGTGGACGTTGAACAGGGAAGACAAATTTAAAATGTAGTGGCAAAACCAATAAGTGCTCTTTTGAGATTCAGAGATTTTATTGGATGTCATTTAATTCAAATTTAAACACATTTGGACTAGTTGAGATTTGTTTTTCATTCACGTCTTCATTCAATAACTTGTTCATTTTAAATTTAGGCTAAATTTACCAGCAAGGGCACATAATTACTTAATGAAGTACCTTTGTGATGATCTGATAAATTCTCCACAAACTTTTGTACCAGCTGATGTCATTAAGAGCTGGTGTTGCCATAAAGAATGCAGTTAAATTATACCTTATTTCAATGGCCCTACATTTTAAATGAAATATGAAAACGTGAGATTAGCATCTGCATTGAGACTGTTCCCTTTGGTAATGTCAAATCTGTAAGTTGGTAAACATTCCAAGGCCATTATTTCATTGAGTCATATTTGCTATCTGAAAAGGGAAAGAGGACAAGTTAGAGGGAAGCGTTCTTTCACTGGAAATCTAAGACCAAATAAATTTAAAGATTTTATGGTTTTTCATGTCTTCAGAAGTGCTAGAAGATTGTGAAGAATAAGGAACAAGCCACAGATGTGACTGTGGTGACAGCTTTCTGTGTTAGCCACACCCTTAGTTAATGTGCAATTACAGGCTTGTCCTGAGTATAAGTTCCATATATTTTCAAGAAATAGAGTAGTTAAGATGAAAATTTAATAAAACTGGTTTGTATTTCAAGCAGGGCCCACTTTTGTTTTCTTTTGTTTTTTCTAAACTATCTTTATCCAAAGTGGGTTAATTTTAAAATCTAAATAGAAAATCTGACATCTTGGTTTATTTGAAGTGTATGGACTTCTGAGAGAGTATGCAATCAGAAACCATATTGGATTAACTGTTCTGTGAATAGCCACAACTAGCTAACATTTGCAAAACACCCTTTCAGTTGCATTTTTTTCTGCTCTTTCCCCAGATCTCCACTTTCTTGATTCTAGTCAGGAGTGAAATTGGATGGTCTGCCATAGTGGGAATCTCTCTGTATTTATATGTCTGTACATGTTTCAGCAAATTCTGACCTGTTTAGCCTTTGGACCACATAAAATTCTACTCTAACATCTCACCCTTCTTTTTTTGGTGTCTCATAGAAACTCAGCGAAACTGGTTTTTTTTTAGCCTTCCTGACATGTTCTCATCCAATTGACTTCTTTTTCTTGAATAATTTCCTTTATTTTTAGTTTCCATGGTCTTCTGGCCTTGCTATTGACCTTGTACAGTAGAATACAAAGAGAATTCTTGAGCTTTTCCTGCCCTTAGTGACCATTAAATGTTGAAAAGAGAACTCTTTCATCCTGTGTTGATTACATAGAAAACTAACAAATCTTTTAAATCACAGAGCTAAGGTTCCATTGTTCTGGGAAGTGAGGCATCCTGTAACATTTAGGTACAATCCTACAGCATCATCAGCTCCACTGAATTCTCTGCTTGAGGCGCTTTGATGTGTTCTGTCAGCTCAGCAGCATATGGTGGGACTTGTTCTTTGGTGCAAATCCAATGGGGATTAAAGGCAGCAAACTTGAGGGTACTCAGGGCCCTGTTCACCCTAGTTTGACACCAAGCAGCTCCCTGGATTGCTGAGGAAAGTGCTCCAGTTTAGGTTTGTCATAATGTCTTAGCTGATTCAATAAGTACCTGTTTTAGGGAGCCAATATTACAGGACAAAAAAAGGCCTTGCTATGTGTGAAGGCACTCTGTCTTTCTAGTGCCTAGTGAAATTCTGTCAAAATTTTACCCTGTAATCCAAAAGTATAATAATTTACTCTCTTTAGGAGACTGTCCTTCTCTGCAGGTCCATAAGTTCCATGTGGATAATCAGTTAGAAATCTTGGACATTTTATTTCTTTATTTTCTTCATTTTCATGGAAGTATAACATCAAGAAACGGATCTTAATGAAAATTGGTTTGAGGGAATGCTTCATTGTGAAAAAAATATTAATTTTTCCTTCCCTTTTAGAGAGATGAGAAGCTTATTCTTTCAATCCAGAATGTAACAAGATACTTTCTTTAACTTCAGTAGGAACTCATACTAAGAATGTAATTCCAGACTCTTAATTTTTAGGTCCATGTCCAAAGTAGACAGACAAACACTGCATCCCAAAACACAATGTGCTTTTCCTCCTTCCCTCTCTTCCAGTGTACATTATACAACTTTAATTTACAAAGCTGAAAGTCAGTTTTAACTTGCAAGTTTAGTTGTCAGGGCTTTTGTTGATGTTCTGCACTAATTGTGTTAGTGCAGAAGAATATCCCCAAAGTAATTCAAATCACACATGACAGAGTAAGAAAAGCACCCCCTTGTGTATCCAAGTATCATACCTGAAAGCATGGAGGTTCAACTGTTTAGGTGAAACAGAACCAACTTTCTCTGAAAGTCAGTGCTCATCTCCTACAAACTGTCCACTGGTAAAGTGAAATTGATTGCAATAAGTTCTTTCATTGCAAATTTATATTCCTAATTATAAAAATGGTGCTGCTTCTCTGAGATTTTAGTTGATCCATGTTCTTTACCACTGTGATCTTTCAGAAATCATCCCAAAAAGTTCACCACACGTTATCATATGTTAAATTATATCAGCAGCTTGTAGAAAGTTTTTTCACTATAGATGGCAAGTCTGTGCTTTTTATCTACTTTAATTCTTGCTCGAGTGAACTTTATTTTATGACATTTATAGTATTTGTCTTTCTTTTTTTCTGTAGTAAATTATTTTAGAGGTTCTAGTCTGGAAATTATGAGGAAGGAAATAAATAGACACACAGTAGTTCAGAGTGGGTACTTTTTAGATTTGTTACATTAAAGTATTACCCCTATGTTTACACATCACATTCAATTGTATAATCTTTATGTGTTGTTATTTTTTAAGAGAGTACCAAACAGTGTCACTCTGTTTCTGAAGCATGAGTTCCTGCTTTTTCTGTACTAAAACATCTGACATGAACGAGTTATTGGATCACTTAAACATCTGGTCTCTCCCTGTCTCTCTTTTAATTTTTTATTTGTTTTGTTTTGTGTTATTTTGTTAATAAATACACATTTTTGATTTTTGCAAGCTTTTTCTTCTTGGAAAACATGTTTTTCATCAAAGCAAAATTCTTTTTGTGCCAGCATATCTATTTTGAGATTTTTTCTGAAATCCAGGTAGTAGTGTTTATATCAAAAAGAGAAAAGCTTCACTCTCCTACTCTGTGGGGAATGCTAAATCTGCTTCTCTTTTCAATTGTTATTAGACATAATGATTTGATATCAAATTCTCTTATCAATTGTTATTAAATATAATTATATGCTTTTAAAAAGAGACATTTTATAATGATTCATCAAATTTTAAGTGACTCAAAAATGGTTTGCTATATGAATATAATGATCTAAACAGAGTCACTGGTGGCAAGTGGGAGATTCTGACTCCAAAATATTCCAAAGTAGCTGTAAGGGAGCTCTCGTTTAGCATGTGAAAGACCAGTAGATTGAGGGATCTAAAGCTGATTGCCACATGCAAGTATCCTCATCTTGCCTATAATGAAAACCCCTCTGACTCACTGTTTCATTCTTTTATATCTCTTTTTCTTTTTTTCAGAAAGTTTTTTTTTTTTTCATTTCAGCAAATATTTCATATTCTTGATACTTAGGAAGAGTTGTGTTACAAAGAAAGATTTCAGGCACTTTAAAATGAAACACCTTCTTTAAATGTAATTTCAAACATTAATGTTAGAAGATATTAAATACATTTTACAGAATGTGGTTGGAAATTAGATACATCTTTCATTTCTTATCTGTTCAATCTCCAAAGGTATATGTAAATACACTAACTGAATTCTGGTAAAACTTCATCTTGCAGGAGAAGCTGTCTATAAGTCAAATAAGGAATAAGATAAAAATTTATTTTGTCATGAGAAAGGAAATTGAACAATTGTCCAAACCATGTTTTAGTTGTTCAGTTAGTGGGCGGCCATCCATGGCAATCCATAATCCAGGTCATACTTATAAAAGAGACAAGGATTGTCTCCATTTTGTTTCTATGCTGTGACACAAGTTGGCTAGGTCATCATCTAATGACCAACTAATCACCAGCTTGATTGCTCACAGATAAATTATGTTTAGGGATATGCTGGAAAAAACTTTAAAGCATGTGAAGAGTACGAATCTACTTTCTAATCTCAGCCTATGTGATCTTAGAGAAGACTGTAGATGGTGAGATTTGTTCTGAATACTCTCAGATTTCATTGTTGATGATTTTCTTTGCCAAGTTCCATTTTATTGAACTGCATGCCATGATTTAATGATTTTGCTTAAGCTTAAGAAAACAAGGAGATGGGTCTGCATGCAAGCAATGAAAAGGAGACATAAAAATAATGTTTTGTACAACTTCTGCTTAGACTATCTGGCCAGGTTTCCTAGCATGGGGGAGCTATTCAGTTGCCAAGAAAGGCTGAGACGTGAAGGACTTCTCATAGTAAAGTTTTATGATGGTGGTTTGATCTGTAGAAAAAGATAGGAAGCAGTTCAGTCTTTTTACTGATTCTTGAAAATTTTAGGAGCAGCTTAAGAAAGACTCTGACAGTTTGGTGATTTGTATATGCAGACCTATTAACTATTTAACTGGTAAATGGATTTGTTTTTAATTGCTGTGGTGTGGATGCCTGTGTTAAATATCTTGGGAATAATCACCAGTGAAAATCATATGGAAGAGATTTCAGGCTTCTGTGGAAACCAGCAGGATTTGAGGTACTGCTAAGAACATATTTATGTGTGTGAATGCATGGAATATTCCTTACTGTTTGGCTCTGCTGCTCAGAAATATAGAACTTGCTAGGATACAATTCTCAGATAATGGAGAAAAAGTCACGCCTACATGCATGAAGTATGAAATTAGCATCTATATAGATTTTCAGTTGTTAATGGAAAAGAAAATAATTAAAATTGTGTCTGGTTGAAACAAACCTGTGAATCAAATATAATATTGTGTTTTGAAAAAAAAAATGAAAGTATCAAAAAATAAAATTAAGCTGATTTATGAACATCATGCAAAACCTATTTGCTACCCAATTTCTAAGAAAGCTCATTTTAGCATAATTTTTATGTTTCAATTTAAGTGAAGTATTTTCTTTCAGTTGCCAGAGTAGATGATAGGATGCTTACATATTATTACAAAAGAATTCATGGTTCATAAGTACTTCAGATTTTATATTTCTAGTTGAAGAAGCCTGACTGACTGTAGAATGAGTTATATTTTATATTCATATGGTTGGTATATGAAGCTGGAATACAACATGAAGAATTAAAATGTGAACAATTAAACTAGGCTTTTAAAATGTAGTAGCAAAGAGATAAATCTTGTTTGAAGTGTACAAATAATGTAATTTATCTTGCAGGACTGGCATGTGAATAATTGCAACTCCCCATTTCCCTGTTGAAATAAATTCCACATACATATCATGCTGCTGTGCTCTGCAACTCAGCTCTTCTCCACGCTTTCACCATCTAACACTAACCAGCACACACCAAAGTGCAGAAAAAAATTTGCCTTCAAAGCAAGTCATCCACACAAACAGCCTTATTGGAAAGACTTAGAGGACGATTACTTCCTTAGGCTATACGCTTATTTTAAAAGGTACAGAGAAGAATATATGGTAGTCAGCAACATGCATGAAAATTAAAAATAGTGAATTTGATTTATCTCAGCAAACAGATTAGGCACTCTGTAAAAAGTATATTAAGTATATTCATTTATAAACATTAATTGAACTTTGAATTGATATCATTAAAATAGTATTTTTCCATTAAAGCCAGAAGCCATGTGCAAATCTCTCAAAGATGCATTTTCTTCTTAGCATTATATCGTTATTGATTAATGAAAAGCAAAAAAGGAAAAGAAAAAAAACCTTTAAAACTCTCTTTGAACCCTAAGGAGCAGTTATGGTCAGAAAATTGATTGACTGTAAAAGAGTTGTTTTTATGATAGCTTGGAATAGAGTCTAATTACCTTGTTAGCTGAAGCAGACTCATATTGTTTGCACGTATTCATATGGTACTCAGCAGCACAAAGGATGTTATGCATCTTACTTTGTTTTTTATTGTTATCTTAGATCATTTAATGAAGCTTCAGAGAGATCAGTTAAATAATGAAGCCATCAGAACTGAAATAGTAGTACTAGGCCATGGGATAGCAACCACTTACCCAGGATCAGCAGTGTCTGAGGTAGCCAGCCTGGTCAAGCTGTGTGCCAAGGACTCAGGTCACATTAGCATTACAGCGGAATCCAGTAATCAATGTTTTTTTTATTTCATTTAACTTTTAAACTAATTTTTTTTAGGGATTATTTCCTTATATGGTTTGTTTGTGATCACACTATGCTTTATTCTACCTGCAGTACTTCACAGTAATATTTTCTATAAAAACTGAAGTAATGGCACTGTATGTCCTAATGTTCATTGACTCCTATAACTGATATTGTTATTTATAATTTGAAATGAAAAATAAAAAATTCATATTTTTTAAGTCTGTATGCTAACTTGCAGCATTTGAACATGCCCTTTTGCCCAAGTCTAGAAATAAAAAAGCTAACTCAGTTAAAAATTATTTTGAAATAGAAAACATTCAATACCATAAAATAATTTGCTATACAAGTTATAGCCTTTGTCATTTAAACTGGCTTAATTGCTCAAAAAACGTGAACACATTTTCAGGGTGCTTTGATGACCATTAAATTCCTTTTGAAAAACAAGGTTTCCATTCAAAGGTAGATTTTCAGCTCAGTTTCTTCCATTATCTCTAAAAGGGGTTTTGTGTGAAATGATAGTTCTGTGATGTGTCTGAGGTAGTTCTTATTGCACTAACTGAGAGAATTTGGACTGTTCTTATAGCATATTAAAGTATTCATCGTTCATTAATCAAACATGAATTATCTAAGAGCAACAAATTTTCAGGATGAGAATACGTGTGGATTGGCCTGTTGTTGAACTAAAACTGGATTCTGATGTCCATGTTCCAGCTTTGTAATAGCTTAATTCTTGATCTTTTTTCTAGATAGGGTTCCTTGAAGTGACCAAAAGAGTTAGAAATTCAGAACACAACACCACTAATAATTTTACTATTTCATCCACAGTTAAAGTTCCTCCTCAGATGATTATTGTTTTATACTTTTTAATATGAAAAAAGAGGAACAGAATTATTTATTGTTGTTTGCATGTTATCAAAAGAAATTGAAATATATTCTTTGAAATTTCATATATACTGCTAGTTCTCAGAATAAGGACTTCTAGAAGTTTTTTTTTTAAAAAGAGTTAGCGTTTAAGAAGTTTGTTAACAGAAATTAACAAGGATCAGATAAGCAAATGAATAAAAACTGATCAAGAGGTGGATTTAGTCAACAGTCTACAAGTTTTCTGAGTCAGAGGAAAATTCTTTAACCTCAGAAGACTGGGTCCAGAGACAGATTGCATGTCATACACAGAGATCTATTTGTTCAGTTAACCTAGGCTTTTTATGTGGAACATTGTTCTTATTTCAGTTCCTTTGTCTTCTTCCTTGAACTGCATTAAAAAAAAAAAATAAAATACACATGAATGGCAGCACCTGAAGAGTCATCTTTCTCCGTGTTGATCTGGTAGTTAATCAGTCTCTGTGGGTCTTTATGGTCAATGTACACTGATGAGCAGGCAGACTATAAGAAAGCATTCCCATGTTTTCTGCAGTGGTAAGTTTCTAGACACGATGTACTGTGTTTCCACAGTGCTGAGAAGGACATGAAAGATTTAGATTTCTGTTGGCCCAGGAAAAAAAATAAAAAAAACATCCATTTCTCCTCATCTTCTTTAAAATTAAAAGTTAGGAAAATAAGAGCTGTAGAACATGGCCTGCCTTTCACAAGATGGGACTATGTCTCTACAGGATTTCAATACCCAAAATACTGGAATGTTTTTTTTTTTCATTAAAAAACGTTCTGAATTGGAGAATGCTGGAACTCAACACAGTCTAGCAATTGTTAATTCCTGTGCATTTCATGACCCATTACCAAACTTTCAGTGTCTTAATACCCTCTATGAAGGACAACGGTATTGCAATAAGAAAAGTACAGTTGATTACATTAAGGGAAGATTTTTATTTTATTTATTTAATTATTACTTTCTTTATTTGTTCTTTGTACACTAAGACTACAGCTGCTGTCCCTGTTCTCTCTTGTTCCCCTCTCTGCACCTCCCTGCTAGCTCACCAAGACAGTGGTGTTAGATCATGACTGCAAATAAATGAGATTTATTTGCGATCAAAAAAAACAAAACAAAAAACCACAAAAAGAACCCCCAAAAAACAACCAAATAAAAATGCATGAGATTTAGGCATTGGCAGCAGCAGCCTCATGGGGCCTGATGCTGGCATCAGTGACACTGGCTGACCTGCTGCCTGCTGTGCGGCTGAGTGACTCTCACTCCCTGGGCCAGCAGTGGTGTGGGACTTGCCGAGGGAATGTGAGGGAATCAACTGAAGAAGACCGAAATCTGGGGAGGGAGAAATCCCTTTTCATGAGCATGGCAATTGCTGTAAGGTCCCTGCAGCCCACGCTCCCATCTGTGCGCGCACATGCCAAGAGTCTGAGGTGCCCAGGAGCCACGGACAGGCAGAGAACAGGAGGGGGTAGGCAGGGTGCGAGTTTTACTGCAATTTCTACTGGATCATTATTGAAGGGGTTCTGCATTTGAGTGTGGACTGTAAAAACCATGAGCACATCATCTGCACCAGCAGTGTTTTATTAGTACTGCGAGCACAACAGCAGTTTTGCCTATGACAGGCTTTTGAGGGTAACCAGTAGTGAAAAAGTGGCCAAACCCCTCAGTGATCCCAGGCCCAGTGACCTGCCTTCTGCAAAAATGTCTCTGCAGATGACCAGACTGATCAGAGAAGACTAGAAAGGCAAAGCTTGTGTCAAGAGTGTTAGCTCTTGTGAAATTTTTCTTTATTTTATATATAATTTAGTTAATTTAATTTCATAAATGGTTCAGAAGGTGAAGGCTCCCCAATAACATGAGGAGAAGGGAAGACAAACTTTTTTGTCTTGGTTTTGTTGTCAGGCTACAAACATCAGCTGGAAAACCATTGGTTTGGAGAGGAAGTAGCAGAGGAACTGATGTCTCATGTTGTTAGCCCAAAACCTGAGAAGGAGAAAGAAAAGAGGCAGCCCCTGAAGATGTGGAACCCAGGTCAAAATCTCAGGACTGCTGCAATGTGGCTTCTGTCCCGGTCAGAGTCTGAGGAGATCAGAGGTCTCTGTTTCCTGTTATTTTTTGTGAACTGGTTGAATCCAGGTGTTTGGTCTTCTTGGCAGTTTTTTTCCTATGAACTGATGGAATGGGTAGAAGGCCAGACACACGTATAGGGAAGGCAAGGAGGAGGAAAAGAGCCAATTTCCCCCCTCTCTTGACCCCACACTCAATCCCTGGTCTGCTGCTGCATGAGATCTCAAGGCTGAGCTCAGCTGAGTAAAGGGGTACCAAAGCCCTGGGGCTGGGCTTCCAGCATAGGGATTCTTGCAGAGAAACTCTCCAGAGCTTTGTTGGGAAACTGGCACCCAAAGAAGCGAGAGAAGTAAAAAGACCACAGTTAAAAAAAAATACCATAGTAAAAAGGAGAGAGGAAAAATGTACTTTAAACCACAGAATCAGTGTCTAAGTGCTCTCTATACTTAAGTAGCTGCCAGTGAAGTGAGGCAGAGCTAACTGCATAAACCAGAATATAAACCTGTAAGGGATGATTGCCATTGATGCATTCAAAAAGACATTTATTTTGAAAGGAAAGAAGGAAAAGAGAAAAGTAAAAGTTTAAATACAAGTGCTTGGTTTTGGTTTTTTTTTGCTTTTTTTTTTTTTTTTAAGTTAAAAGATCTAGTTTTATGTGTTTGCTCTAAAAAATAGATGAAACCCAGGGGTAAGAAGTAAGGCTGTAAGGAACTGAACAGTTCTTTAAGCATACAAAGTAAAATGCTCTTACCTAGTAATAAAATCATTCATAAAAGATACTGCAAAATGTATTGTCAAAGTATCAGTGGTGCTAATTAGCTGGAATATCACCAGAAAGTTCTCTGAAAGGAGATGCTTTGGTTGGGACTGACAAAGATAGCTATTTGTAGCAGTGTTTCTTGTAAGATTTTTGTGGGGTTTGTTTGTTTATATGGTTTCTTTTCCCTTAGGCAGAAAAAAAAAAGAATAACCAATTTCAGTCCTATGGGTATTGTTAGCTGTGTAATGCACAGCTATTATCTGTTTGAATTTTGGTTTGATTTGGGTTTTATTAACATATCCCAATATGGGAAAAACAAAACTTAGGATAGTTTTCTCTTGAAGTCAATTGTCATGGCTGAAGTTGAAAACATAAGAAAATAGGCACCTGGATAAAAAGAGAACATATGCACAGTTTGTTTTTTGTTTTGTTTTGTTTTTTTTTCCTGTAATTATTTGAATTAGAATTGCTAACGTAATTAGACAAATACGTGTTTGTTAGAATCCCTATCCATAGGAAATTCTTTTTCCAATATGACTAGTTTGAATCTATCAACCCTGAGATAAGAGCGTAGAATTCTAGCTGCTCTTCTTGTGAGACAATTTTATCTAGATTATAATAAGACTGCTAGTGCTGGACATCCAAAATCAGTCTGAAAGGAAAGCTCTGCCTGGATTCAGCTGAAAATCAGATCTATGTCTAAGTTAGCTATATGCAGAAACATGGTGGGTCACTTTGTGAGCTACTTAGTTCTCATGAATGGATTTTCTAGAGAGCTAAAGTAGGTTTACATGGTCTGGTTTTGCTGCCAGGATTTGCATATATCTTGTTTCTGTGGTCAGTGTGAGCTTTGGCTTCAAAGTCTTCTCTTACCTGAGGCTCTATTAAATATTGCTCTGATACATTCCATGAGTTGGGGGAAAGCAGAGTGCAATTTATGTGAAATTTAAATCTGTTTGAACTTCTACAAATCTCTGAACTTTGCTGTGTTCTCATGGATGGATCCATCTCTCCACTCTCCTGAATTGAGTGAAGTTGTATTCTCCTTCTATACAGATACACAATATAACATACTGTATTCTATAAACTTTGTCTACACTTCTGTAACTTTTATTAACTTTTTTTTTAGATAGCCAAAGTTCATGTTCCATATCTACACTTTTGATCCTCTTCCATGAGTAAGCTCTCCCATGGGCAGGTGGAAGGTTTTTATAAAAGATAGAAAGAATTAATTATGCCTGTGACCATGTTGAAAGACCAGGAAGGGAAATAGACACTTGCACATGTTATATAGACTTCTGTTACCAGATTACATTTTTTGCATGTCATGATTTGTTCTTCTCCCACTCTGTTATTCAAACTTGGTCTCTTTGTAAAGATAACATTTTTGGGGGGGTGGTTTTGAAGAAGTCTTCATTTGATTTTTTTTCACTGCAAATATCCAGGGCTGCATTCCTTTAACTTGGTATTTAAAGGTGAGATTACTCAAGGGCTGGTTGAGTAATCCTTACTGCTCATTCTTCAGACTTGCACATTTTCTTCGAATTCTCATCAGTACTTGAATAGAGTGACCGTGTACTTCATCCTCAAGACTTTGCAAATGCTTTTAGAATAAAAGCCTATAAGAGCAAAAGGAACTACTGCATTTATTTAGGGGTTGGCTTTTATCCTTTGCTTTTCCATAGCTCTGTTCCCCTAATATGTCTTCTTATTGAATCCTTTTAAGAAGCTCTGAAATATCAAAGATAATCCTACATCTTGTATTTTGTCAAATCCAATTGATCATAGTGCTAATGCTTTCATGTCTCTGTATGAACATCCTTGTAATGCTTTCCTTATACTGTTGTAGTTTTGTTTCAGAGGAACGATGGGTAAGATTTTAAATAGTTACTTTGAAACTTTTGTCAGTTTGCAATCAGAGTAGAAATAAGAAATCAGAGTAGAAATAAGTCTGTATTTCATTGAGGAGGTTAACATGATCCCATAATTCTCATAATATGAATAATAAGGCTGACTAACATTGCAGGTAAAATGAAATAATACACTTCTTTTTATTGGATAAGTTTTGTTTTCAGTGTGACATTCAGACTTTTAGTTGCATCCCAAAGGGGAAGTTTTACATGCATGAAAAATTTTAAGGCTTTGCTGTTTATGGTTTAGTGGTTTGTTTTACATTTTCTCATTTTGGATGATTTTAGGAGCACTAAATTCCAGAATGCAATTCTTCCCTTTGAGGGAAGTTTTGATCACCATAAGCAATCTGGTTAGTGGCCTAAAAATCATTACTTACTACTCGTTTATGATGCTTTTAGGTCTACTTTTATTTGAGAGATTACTTTCAAAGCATTAAAATATCTGGAGATTTATTAAGATTTTTGGAGACAAATATTTTATTTTGACTGAAAAATATATCATTTGCAAATGCTTTTGGCTCATTGCATCTAGAACAAAAAAGATGTAAGCATGTAATTCAGTTGCCTTCTAAGTCTCTGAGATAGAATAGTCTTTCTTCTATCTATAGTACTGCATATGCAAATTATGAGTAAAATTCAGTCCTCACATTTGTATCAATAGAGAGTTTTGCCAAGAGCAGAAGGATAAGATATATCTGTGACAGGGAATCTATGTTGTATGTTCCTTGCTTAGTTTCTAAATTTGATTTTTACCTTTCCTTTCAGAGCAGAAAGGGTCTGAGCAGGTTCCTGTTGCAGGAAGCATCAGCTTTACCAGACTTTACATCAGCTTTAGACTCTCCATGTCTGGCTGTTTGGCAGGCACAGTCTGAATTAATTTTAAATGCATCAGGGACAGACTTTGGTTAGGAATCTTTCTCTGAATAGGGCATGTGTCTCTGTAGATTGGAAAGATTAATCTTTCATTCAACCTTTTTCAATATCTGCTCCATTTAAGATATTGTAGTTCAATAAATAAATAAATCTCAGTTGCATATGTGTATATATATATATCAGTCTCATATTATAATACATTTGTTGTATTATTTTTTGTTGTGTGTAACAGTTGATTCTGGGGAGCTATGCAGTTAAAAATGTTGTTTCAGGAAAATTTGTGACATTGACCACTGAGATTTAACTAGGATCAATTAGAAAGAAGCTGTAATTATGTAACAGAGGGCAGCATATTCTTAAAGTTCACATTTTGTATAATAATATTTCTTTTACACTAAAAATGTTTCTGTATGGTTGAGTTTTGTTTTTTTCTTTTTTGTTTTTTTTTTTTCTCTGTGTCTTGATAAATATTTTAAACTGAGTTATCAGTAGGGAGGGGAATATCATCAAAGAAAAAGATCTCAGAAAGCTTAGTGAACTAATTTGCCTGACATTATGTGGATGTTGTGGTTTGGAAATAGAGCTGTTGCTGTGAAACTAGTATTCTATACATATATCCCTAGGGGCATACAAAGGGGAGGGCTTTTTCTATAAACTCTTAGAGGGATGCTCTCATGAATTTCCTGAAAATAATCAACAGGCTGTTGATGGTGTTTCCCATAGAAGATTGGCTATTTTGGTAGTCAGTGAACCTGAACAGGGTATCAGCTGTTCAAAGTGCAGCCTGACTCAAAGCAGCAGTTTGAGGTGTTACTTTTAGACCAGCAGGGAAGAAAATGCTTTGAATATGGAATCCAGAGGATGACAGCAGTCACTACTACTAGTATTTTTTTTTTTTTCTTTTTCAGGAATCTTTTCTGTTAGTTGGAAGATTCCTGTCAAGAGTTAAATAAAGCTCCTTGAAAGATCTGATTTTTTTAATATTCTCATGAAAAGCAGCTTAATATTCTACAGAAAAGCTGTATTTTTTTAATATTCTCTGTTAATAAGATAACAAAATCAATGGACACCATAATACAAAACTATTTCTATGTCACACAGACTCAACCATATAAATTTTTAAATTTTATTTTACTTTTAAAATTATATGTAATCCTTTTTTGAAATATTCAATAAGGTAAAAAAAACACAAGCCAGATAAAGAAAAATAACTCACCCAAGTTATCAAGGAAGCCAATAGGAGGCCCAGGAATAGGATCTGACTTTAGAAATGTAGTTCTAAAAAACAAATGCTTCAATGTCACAGTGAGGAATTCTTTAAAAAAAAATCACTTTCTTAAAAAAAAAATAAATTCTATTGGAATGAATTTTTCACTGAAGACATTGAACATGCATATTGCTTTTAATTTAGAAAAATCTAAATTAAATGTTGCATTCTGAGCTGTTAATTTAAAAGGATCTATTTAATTCTGTTCTCTCTCTTTATATGAGATATATGTATGTATGCACATATGTATGTATGTATGCTCCTTATCGCTTGATCTTTGTTACATTTAGAAAAGGAAGGACATTTAAAATTTTGTTAAATGTAAGGTGGAAAAAACCAGTACCAAGGTACACTTAAATCAAAGTGAAGTTTTCCATATTAAGAAACTTCAGGAAACTGTAGTTTGTTACATACTGAAATTTTCTTTCATGTTGCAGAGAATAGAGCACTTTTTCTCTTTCTTGGTAGAAAAGATAAATATTGAAAGGTAGTTTTTGCTCTGCCACAGAAATTATGAGGTTTGCATAACTCTAATTCCGGTATGTCTGTTATTTTAGAAAATAAAAGGCTTTTGTGAACGGAATCAATATACCCCCAGGAAGTTCCAAGGAGCTTCTAGAGTGAGGTGAAAGTGTACTAAAAAAAAAGTGTTCTTCATGAAATGAGTCCCTTGAATTGTTTTGCACTGAACTGTTTTCAACATAGATTATGCAAAATATTAGTTTTATCAGCAGTTTTCCAGCTTTAAGTAGTACTTAGTTAAATATTTACTGATGACAAGGACAGGGCTGCAATTAACAAACTCTGAGCAATGCTTTTTTACAGGAAGTGATGTTCCCAAATAACTAAGATGAGCAAGTAGGGTTGGAACATTTGTTGGTGCAAACCCAGAAGCTGATCAAAAGTTCTGTGACAGCTATTATTTCAGTGATGCATCTGGTTATTTCCTATCTTGGAGTAGTTAGCAAATAGTGAATACGTCTTGGCTGCTGACACTTCGTTGTATTCTTAACTTGCCTTGGATCACATCCAAAATCAATTGCTATCAATGGCAGTTTCTGACCTATGTTAAGGAGAGTTGGATCTGGCTCTTAATGATCTAAAAAAGTTTTATTATTATCCAAAACACAGTTTGCCACACTGAAACACTAAACAATTTCAGCAATTGCTGCTTTTCTCTATTTCATTGTGAGATGTGGCATCTCTATTGACTAATGGGATGGAAATCACTAATAATAAATAGCAGTTTATAAGTAACATTCTTTGAAGATGTCAAAACAAACAACAACAAAAAAACCACAAAGGGAATTGATCTTTTTAATAATTCCCCCTTAAATTACTAACAGACACATGACTTGCTATCTATAAAATAGATTTTTGGTGCATCAGGAGGGGAAAAAAACCAAACAAAAACCAGAAAAAGCCCTTCTCATTCCACTGTGGAAATGAACTATTCTGGGAACTGAAGTCTCAATGGTATCTCTACAGTTGTCTGTATGGAAGACAAACGCAGGACTTGGAAGCCCTGAGCCATTGTATTTTGAGGATGTCTACTTCCAGAAAGACCAGTCACAACTGGAGATCATTAATGTAAAAAGTGCCTGGAAACTGTAAAGAGCTCTTCAGAAGCTCAAGAATACATGCATGACTTATGATGGGAATGATACAAACCACTTGTTTTTCCTTTGTAATTTAAATGTCAGTCTTCTGTTTTCTAGGAGATTTCTTATATTAAACACTCTGCAAATTGCTACTTACTACAAGAATTAGATTTTCAATCATGAAGGCTTGCATCTTTGTCTAGTGGTGGTGGCTAATATCTTCAGGATTGCTTATATGTTCAGAATTAAAATCTTTTGAATTTTTCCCTCTGTCTTCATGAGTAACACCACTGCTTTAGATACGTGCCTGGCTGACAGCCTTGAAAGGCAGAGGGTTTTTTACATTTTGTTCTATGTAACATACATTCTCCATGAAATCTTCCTTTTTCTTGACTTGAAATCTTGATAGGACATCAGTAGGAGAAGTCTTCCTTCCAAATCTTGATCACTTTGGCCGTGTCTGTATCAAGAAGTGAAACCCACCAGGATCATTGTGACATTGGTGGTGAAACACTGGCGCAGGATTTCCAGGGAAGTGGTAGATGCTCCATCCCAGGAAACACTCAAGGTCAGTAGCACAGGGCTGTGAACATCCTGACTGAGTTGAAGATGTCTCTGCCCATTGCAGGGGAGTTGGACTAGATGACCTTTAAACGTCCCTTCCAACTCAAATCATTCCATCATTCTGTGATTCTCTGGCACTGGGGCCAAAAAGCAGAGAGCAGCAATGTAAGTAAACTCTCTTAACTTCCAAAATAAGATGGTTTTATATGAATTCCCTGCTGTTCTTTTCTACCTCATAATGCTTTCCCAGGGGAATAACTTGCAAGAAAACACTGAGGCTGCAAGTATATTGGACACTGTTCTAATTTGCAGTATGAGTGACTGAGCCTAGTACCCAGGAAAAGTCACAGGCATTGGGTAATTTAATAGAATAGGCATTTCTTTTGTGGTGGTGAAAAGCTTAATTTCAGGTGCTTACTATATTTTTTTTAAATTATAGGATTCCATTTAACATGCAGGTTGGAAAACAGTGTCAGGACACTTCCCTGTCTGGATCTTCAGTGGACTCCAGGTACAGGTGTAACATGACAGAGCACTCTGTCATGTCTCGTCATCTAGAAGTAAAGATGCCAGATTGAAACTGAGACTCGTGTTAATACTAGGAGGAGCATCAAGGCAGTTGATTCCACCAAAGATGAAGCCTAACACAATTAAAGCTATGCCTAATAAAGTAAATTCTTGCTCCTGAGGCCACTTAGATGTGATATAAAAAACTATGCATGTCTTCATATGGAAAGCCGAGCCATGGTAACTTTCCAGCTCAAGGATACAAATGCATCTCTTGACAAATGAATGAAAACTAACTCTGAACTTGTTGCGTGAGTGCTGTAAGTGATGTAACTGCAGAACTACAGAGCTCAGCTTAGTAAGCTCCCCTCTTTGTCTGCCCTGTGAATTTCTCTTAAAGTCAAAAAAGCAAAAGAAAACCTTGGTGCTGTTTGATAGATTATTGTGTTGTAGCAAATACAGACTATATAGAGTCAAATATTTTTGTATTATATATGTATAGACTTTGTAGGATACACACATTTTTGGGGTTTTGATTTCTGCAGAATTCTTTGACAGATAAAATAACAAAATAGCACAGTAAAATTGCAAGACACTTGGCACAGACATCCTATTTTCTGTAAGAAATAATGCTTTTGGAGTATGCTGAATGACTAAATATGTGTCCAAGCATCTTGTCCTTGTTTTTAGTTATACTGCTGCTTCAAGACCTAAACCAGTCCTTTGTTTGAATGCTTTATGCTTACCACAGTGCTATTAAAAATGTTATGCTGTTATCTCTTGCTGCTGCAGAAAGTCACAAATCTGCATGTTGTAATTCAGGTATTGTCGCTGGGCCACAATTGGGAGAATCTTCATATTTACTCTTCTCCATACTTCCTTGTGTTCTAACCCTGCTGTATTTTAGCCCTCCAAGAAATGCCTGCTTTAAGATATCTCTGCTCTGTGGATATAAAAGCAACAAACTCTTTACCTATATAGTATTAAGAATAGCAATATTTTTAAATGCAGATTTCTGTGTGCCTTTTTGCAATCGATCTTGCAGTAATATTTTCAGTAATTGCTGTATCCCTTTGTTGTAACTTGCTCTGTTGGTATAAAATGTTCTTGTCAAAGAGCATTCTTTATGGAACCAAATTCTGAGATCCTTCATTCTGTCAAAATCAACAATAAATGTGGCCTTCCCAGTGCCAAGTAAAGGGGAGGGAGGGATCAAGTTCTACCTGCTAGCAATACTTAAGGTAAAACATCCCAGGATC
>WBNP01000616.1:752385-788740 GCA_013401095.1 Passerina amoena | reverse complement strand
TTTTTATTCATCCTGGCTCCAAAGGGCATATTGCTAGTTCATGTTTCTTTTGGGGTCCACGAGGATCCCCAGGTTCTTTCTGGCAAAGCTGGTTGCTACAAGCATACCTGGAGTTGTCCCTTCCCAGGCTCAGAACTTGCACTTCTCTTGACTGAACTTTGCAGCATTCCTGCCTGCCCATTTTGCCAGCTGGCCCAGGTCCCTCTGGATGGCAGCATGACCCTCTGATGTATCAACCACTCCTTCCAATTTTGTGTCATTTCTAAACTTGCTGACAGTAAGAGTTCAGTACAGAACACAAACGATGATGTTGAGGAGGATTGGAGCCCAAACTGATCCTTGGGTACACTGCTAGTTACTGGCCTCCAGCTAGGCTTTGTGCCACTGTTCACCACCCTTTGGGCTGGCTGTTTGTCAACTCTCTCATCCTCCTCACCGTCTGCTCATCCAGCCCCCAGTTCAACAGCTTCTCTATGATGATCTTGTGGGGTTTTTTTCTGAAGTCAAGGTAGAAAATATCCACTGGTCTCATCTCATCTGTCAAGCCAATCATTTTACCATAGATGTCTATCCAGTTGATCAAGCATGACTTCCCCTTTTTAAATCCTTGCTGGCTGTACCTGATGAGCTGCTTGTCCTTTGTATGCCTGGGAATGGGAAACCAAGTTATCAGTATTAAAGGATTTAAATGCAGAGGTGATATTACATATCTGTTGCTTCACACATTGCACAGTGACAGATGGGGAGATTAGAGGTAGTTTTTAGTTGGAGGTGTTTTCTCTATTCTTAATTTACACCTAGTATGTGAATTAATTTATTTATTAGAGTAAGAAGAGAAGTAAATTGCAACTGGAAATGGACGCATGATTGAATTCCTTAAATTGAATTGGGGTGGGTTATGTTAGCACAATGTGCCATTAACATTACAATCACTGTTGTGAGAATGAATTCACATTGTTCCATAGTCTGCTCTCATTATAACCTTTTTATTCCCACATAACCATACTGAATTGTTGTGGTGAACAATAATAATGTGTATTAATGCCAATGCCATCTCTCTTTAATTCGACTGACTTCATTCGTCCAGTGCCTCATGCTTACAGTGAAAGGCATACAAAGATAAAATAGCATAGGTATGAGGTGAAAGTCTGACCTTAGTTAAGTGAAGGAGAATTTAGCCATGGCTGTCTTTGTAGTTGAAATTGTTTGTTATTTCAGGGTAATGCTGATATGAAGTGAAAAATCCTAAATGAAATCAAATTGAAAACCATTTTGACATTATCCTTACTTAGGAATTAATAAATCAAACAAAATTTGCAATTATTTTTAAAACAAATTTAAAAAAAACCCCAAACTTAGTTTATTTTTATTTCAGTTTCTTAAATTGTTTATAATTAAAATTAAAATACAGAAAGGAGCAAAGCATCAGTATATATAAGTAATGGATAATATTAAGTTTGGACTATTTAAGATTCAAGCACACTTTTTATTTGTAAACTAAAAATCTCTAGGATGACAACATTTAATTTATAAAATAATATAAAAAAGCCCATTAAGTTGGTTTTAGAAAAGGTAAAAGCTGACATAATGACAAGCCAGGCATTTATATTCTGAGGCTGCTTTTTCACATAGCTGGCATGGATAATTTGCTCAGAAAATAAGATATTGACAAGATATTTTTAAAACAGCTCTTCCCCTGTCTTTGCTAGCTGGCCTTGTCCATCTTTCTCCACTCTTGAGTAACAAAGAAATATGCCATGTTCCTCAGATTTTCCATACAGAGGTTCTGCATTATTTCTTTGCTGAATGTTTTTTAAAATATTCAGCAGGAGTTACTTGCCTTTAAATAAAAACCAAAAAATATGATCCAAATTATGACATTTCTTTCCCCATTTATTTATCATCTATTGGCAACAGTAAATAATGAAATTATGTACGGATTTCTTTCTTCTAACTATATGAAATTAAGGTCCATAGTATACCTAAAAATGCCTGCAATTCAAATTACCATTCTATGTTTTAAATCAAATTGTAGATGCTCATAAACTCTGTGTAACAAATAATTTTTATTTAGGTGGCTTTTCAATAGTTATCTGACAGCTTGAATGTTAAATGTAATAAATGATAATTTATAGAAGTTACACGGTATACTGAGTTGAGGAAAAGGTGTTTGCAGTGTTCACTTGCTCTTACCTCAGCCCGTGATGTTTCCCTTTTGAGTCTGCTGTCCTCCTGTGAGGCCCCCCTAGGGTGGAAGAGGGTAGTAGGGGAAGCAAGTGGGCAGTGTGAGGAATCTTGAGGGGAGGGCAGCACTAAACAGGGAGTGCAATTCCTAAAGCATGACAGTAAGGTTACATATCTCAGTAGGAGGAAATTTATGCAGTTGTATTCCTCATCTTCTACTCTTTGTCTCAGCCTGAATCACAGATGAAAAATGTTTACAAAATATTTACAAAATTATAAACATCTGGATAAGACTACTTTGATAAAAACAAGGAAAAGTTGTAAAAGCTTGACAGGGAAAGACAAAGCACTTACCAAGACATGTCTTTTCAGAAAAATAAGGCTTTTTTCTCTTTACATGTCTTCTAAAGTAAGCTTGTGTCAAGGAATGATGGGATTCTACTCAGCCAATATTAATTGGCTAAAATTTTGGCATCTGATCCTAACAAATTGTCTATGATGTTTTCATTATTGAAAGAGTAAGACTTAGATGCCAAACAAGAATGATAAATCTCATTTTGAAAAAGATGTCTGTGTTCAGATGGAAGAAAACTTACTGGCATTCTATTCTAATAATGGACCATCAGGTAACCTAAATTAGAGTGCAAACTCAAATAAACCACACACGAGAGCCTAGAGTTGCAATGATATTGGAAGGCATACAGGTATGTTGCATTATTCTTTAAAATGTGACTTCTGCCTGTGAAAATGTTGAAATTCTGAAAACTTTAGTTTTAGTTGGGGTGTTGTATACCACCCTTTCTTCTTATGAATAATTCCATCTAGGTGTACATGTGTGCCATGATTTAACCCCAGCCAGCTCACTTCCCTACCACATGGACTGGGGAGGAAATGGAAAGCATAAAAGGTGGAGTACTCCTGGGTTGAGATAAAAACAATTTAACAGGGAAAGCAAAAATCATGCACACAAGCAAAGCAAAACAAGGAATTAATTCACTGCTTCCCATGGGCAGGAGGGTGTTTAGCCATCTCCAGGACAGCAGGGCCCCATCAAGCAGGACAGTTACTGGGGAAGGCAAATGCCATCACTACAAATGTCCACTCTTTCCTCCTTCTTCCTCTCACTTTACACACAAAGCATGTTGTCATATGGTCTGGAATATCCTTTCAGTCAGTTTGGGTCACCTGTTCTGGCTTTGTCTCCTCTCAGCCCCCCAGGCAGCCCCAGCTTCCTCACCAGCATGGCAGTATGAAAAGCAGGCTTTGGCTCTGTGTGAGCCCTGCCCAGCAATAACAAAAACATCTCTGTATTATCAACCCTGTGTTCAGCACAAATCCAAAACACAGCCCCAAACCAGACACAGTGAAAAAAACGAACTCCAATCCAGCTGAAACCAGAACAATGTGTATATCATGTATTTTAGTAATGCATTATTAAGATGTTTCTCAAATTAATGATGTGAGTGTATATATTAGCAATGCCTTTTTAGCTTGTCTCTTACTTGCACAAATAAAAACAGTCTCTTGCAGAAATGTATGCAAGGTCTGGCCCGCAATCAACTGGGTCACAAATTTCATGTAAATAATCTCGCTTAGTTCACTGGAACCACTTTCTGTGAGAATGCAGTGAAAAAAAAGTTGAAGCATGGGGCAGATTTCTTTAATGAAATGTAAGAGATACATCCTCTGTTATTCCTTTGGTTTCTCAAACTTACTGTTTGCTGGGCGTGATATTGCAAAGAACATATTTGGGCAGCTTGCCTGCAGTTATTCACTGTGCCCTGCTATGCTGCTACTGGTATTTCAGCTAATTAGGACTAACTCAGATATGTCTGTGTGAGTTTCAACCATTCCCAGTCTGCTTGCTGTTGAGAATAAAATCATTCATATTTTCTGGAACATGAATATTTGTGTCTGATGTTTTACAAAATGTGATACTCCTGAGCTTTGTGCTTTGAGACCTGCATGAAAAGATTGTTAATGTATATAATACCAAGTGGAAGTGAAGTGACTGGAAATATGCCTATTAGTATTGAGAATGAGGCATAGAAAGAGACAGCATTGTGCTACAAATTAAAGGGTGCAGACGTCATCACCGTTGCCATAGCTTTCCTGTGTGCTTCAAAAGCCAGTTTGGAAAAAAGGTGCATACAAAAAAGGAGATGATTTTCTGTGTGAGCAAGTGTAAAGGACAAAGAATTGAGGTGAAGATAGACATAAATAATGGGAAAGCCCCAATCACTTAAAAAGCAGACAGCTACTTAGGCCACTTTCACAAGTATTTTAATTATTGGGAAAGTGATCAAAATATTGAAAAAAAAAAAAGTTGGAATAACTATGTAAACTTACTTTTAGAAAGTCTCAGTTGCAGTCAACATTGCCTATGAACTTCTGTTGTGGTAAATCCATAGTTTTACACATGACATTTTCCTGGCCCATCCTACTCATTATTTCATTATTCTTTTGTTCCATGATTTGGAAAAATTATTCAGGGTTTTGGACATGTGTTACGAGTGGATTTATCATTAATCTCACATGTATATTTTCCTGAATTAGATAATAAATGATCCAAAGTACAGACACTTTATTTTCAGACATTGGTTGTGAATTCTAGACTTTTCATATCTTTTATTTACGCAGAACTTTATTTCTGAAAAAAGTAGTGTTTTCAAAATTAATGGTCAATGATACAGTACAGTAAATTCCTCGATCATTATAACACACTTCTCGTGCAAATTCTTACTTAGAGGTTGTTCCAAGATGTGCATTTTACCACAGTTTACCAGACAGTAGAGTTCTTTTTTTATGAGTGTATGCCTGTATTTAATTATTTTCTAAACCAAATTAAAGAATTTTCATCCTGGTATCATGTTCATGTAGATCAGGATTATTTATTATTAATACAGTGTTTTCTTCAACAAATTAATATTTTATTCTTAATATCATCATAAATAAGTAATTTGTGCCTTTTTATCATTAATGACATAGGACAAATATGCTTTTGGTTGATTACAAATGTGCTGCTGTGCAAATGTCAATGAGATAGAGTTTATTTTATGCCATTTTCTATAGTTTTAATTAAGCAATAAAAGAACATGTCCAAAATAATTACGTACAGTTTCCTGCTTGAAGAATATAAAACTAAAGCCTATGCAAACAAAAAGACTGGTAAAGAAAGAAAACTGACACTTTCCTGCTTAGCCTAGAATAACCTTCAGTACTTTAAAATATTAGAATCAGCAACATTCAGAATGTATGAACAAATTTTAATTAAAGATGAGCTGATATGTAAAGCTAGTCCACTTGTAGTTTCCAGCATCTAAGAACCATTTACCTTGCCTTGATAACTAACCATTTAACTTACAGCATTGAACTACACAGCACTGCCTAGTTTCTGACAAAACTTTAGGCTAAGTAAATAAATACTTTTTTTTTAAAGGAACTTGGTTCCTAAAACCTAATTAGGTTTCTATCAACAGCACTTTTGAGGTCCATCTTTGCTCAACAGCATCCAAATATAATTATGGAGACGTGTAAATAAAATCCGCCTCTTCTTTTTAATGCTGAAATATACTGAAGAAGGGGCACAAAATGAAGCTGTGTAACCCAGGAGCATCTGGGAAGAAACTCAGGACATCTGGTCTGAATCCATGACATTTTTTTGTCCATTACATAAACAAAACTTGTCTTCTCCATGTTGGATGACACCATAGCTGACCCAGGCACTTTGTTTTCTTTGCCACTTTTCTTATTTGCTAAAAGTCCTTTCTGCACAGCACTTTGAATTTTGGTGAGAGTGATCTGTGGCTTACTCCGACAGGCTGACCTAAGCAAAGCAAACCTAAATAAACCTCATAGATAAAATGCAGCATTTGTTTGTCATGATATGCTCATCTAATCACTCAGCATCCTTCTCAACGGTCCTGTACCTATGCATGAAATCTTTTATGAAAGTTTTGTGATCATTATTTTTTTGTAATAGCATAAACCCCATTCTATCCCGGGAGCTAACCAAAAATTTAATCACTGGATTAAATCACAAATTTAATAGCTTCATCCTGATTACAATGTACTGTAGGAGTTCTTCCCGGTCAATTTGCTTCTTACTGCTACAGAATTTTGAGGTCACAAATGGTAAGTTGCTTGCTGTTGTCAGTGATTGGATTGGTAATCATGTGTATTGTCTGCAAAGCTTGCAAATGATGAAACCATAAAATTGTGTTATTAATATCAAAATAGTGTGAATAGAGGCTTTTTTCCACCTTGTCATTTCCAGGAAATGTTTTCCTGAATATGCATCTTAAATAAAGTTTAAAGGGAGAATTAATTTTAAAAGGATATAGAACTCAGAGAGAGAGAAAGCAATTAACTTTACTTTCAAATTCTTGGAGAAGCAAAATATATTTTTTACTATTATTTTTTGAAATAACAGTTTTGGCTCAAGTTCTTAGAGCTTGGGAAGCAGATAATTTTCCAACACACAGAATAGGTGTATCTGTTCTGTGTCTTGGAAATTATTTGCTTCCCAAGCTCTAAGAACCTGAAAAAGTGTAGCTATTCTGTAGGTAATTAAATTTCATTTTAACGGTATCTCCAGACAAGAGGATAGCTAGTGAGAGAAATGCACCGGTTACAGAAGTAGGAGTTCCTTTCTTAGTGCTGAATATTACAGCACATATGCAGTGTTTGAAATTTTCAGAGGCCTTTTTACATCCCCCCTTGCTCCTCTTCACTCTCACTGGGGCTTTCTGTACGCTTGGGTTGTTTATCCACTATTCAGTGAGCTACAGTATTATACAAAATGTCAATATCGACATAAGGTGCAACTGAAACAAACATTTAACATATCAATGGAGCAAAAAGCTAAACTTCTCAGAGACAGGCAAAAGTTGAAAAGTTATCTCAGTTTGACCTGGTTGGAAATCTTCTAGATTTTGCACAGCTTTCTGTGGGGTTTTCTTGTGTTGTTTTTTTTTCTTTGTTCCCAGTTCCCAGTGTGTATAGAACATAAAGCTCAATGAATATTTGTGTAATCATATTGATTTCAATAATTATGTGTACAGTAGTTGCTAGATTCTAACAAAATTAAAAAACAGTCCCCAGGTTTTTATCAGTTGTGACACAGAGAAAAGTTTTTGCTCTTAGATAATTCACTTCCTGGATTTAGCTTGGATACCTCACGTTGCCAGTCGCTGTCCTAAATTCCAGAGAATGACAGCCTTAAGGAAAACGTTTCCCTGACAGCAGTATCATACAATAGCATTGTCCCATGTTCTCCTGCAGTCCTAATGCAGAAATGTCTGTTTTCCTGGAATCATTTGGGATTGTAAACTAAGCAAAACCAAACTAAAACAAAGTGGAAAAAATGTAGTTAAACAGAGGTTATTTGGAAAGCAGAAAGCAAAGATTCAAGAGAGAAGTTTATTTGTTTTTTCACTTACAGTTGGAATTCAATATGTGAGCCAAATGTATCTTATAGAGAGCATATTTTCTATTAGACTCCCTAGATGCAAAATGAACCAGGAATAGAAATCCTAATGTCACTAGCATTGGGCAGTCTTTGCATTTAGTTGATCTAATATTGACTACAGATAGCCTCACATCAAATGAAATACCAAGCAAATTAGAATTTTATAGTTTCTTGACCCTAGGTTTTTTTGCTCAGGATTACTTTTAAGATTTTTGCCGGTATCTAAGAAAAGACTGCTATTGTTTTTAAAAAATATAAAAGAGCAATAAGTTTTATTTTCAGTTCTTTTTTCTTAAATTAAAAAAAAAACACATTTATTTGTGGATCCTTTGGCAAACTGAGTGGCTGTATAATAACCAGTAGGCCTACCAATGCCTGCCCTCCGGTGGTATGTTGAATTCTTCACTGGAATCTCATGATTATTTGCTGAACAGTCACCACAATTGTCCCATCTGCCTCCATTTCATTCTAGTTATAAGCATCTTTTCTCTTAGTCCTCTCCCTTTTTTCTGCTCTCCATGGCCTCAGGCCGGTCACTCACCCTCTCTGCTAATGCTTCTCCATCTGTAAAATGGGAGTAATGTGAGTTGTTGGAAAGATTAATTAGTGAATTAATATTTGTAAGCTCTTGAAAGATGAGAAGCACTAGATAAAGGCTAAGTAGTGTAATTATTATTCTCAGAAGTGCCTTCATGAATAGGGAAAAAAAAAGATGCAGTGTTTCAGCAAACTGATTAATATCAGTATAGGTGGTTCTGGAGATAGATGAACACAAGCTGGTTGGCTCTGCTAGTAAAGAGACAAATTAACATGAATGAATATGTAGTGTTTGTGGTTTTTACCCATTGTTTTTAACGGACAGTGTTAATATTACACATTTTCACATCAATCACAAATTACAGCTTGAAAGCATGAGAGAAAATGCGACTGTGTATTTAGGCAGTGAGGCCCTGCATCTTTCAGCTTCCACATTCTTCTACTCCCATTCCATATATGCAAGTGTCTTTTAAACATTCTACTTATTACAGATGCAAATGGAACTGATCAACTTAGAATAAGTATTTTAAGGTAATATTGTACAGTCTCAACTTTGCATTCTGACTATAAGACCATCTTCTCTACCCCCCACCAAAAGGCAAGTAATTTCCTAGTGCTATAATTAAGCCATCTTTCATTCCTCCATATTCGTAAAAAGAGAAAAGAGGCTAATGACTCAAAATGAGTATGATCACATAATGATACTTTCTGTCTAGAAAAGATATTATTATTAACCTGAACAATTTTTTTTCAAATGTGTCATATGATTAATCTTTCATGTGTGGCTAGAGAATTCTATTCTGTTTAATCAGCGGAGGCTAAATTTTATTGCTTAGCCACTGTCTCAAACCATGCCATCTTCAAAAGAGCTAACAGGTGTCTTTGCTTTGTGGAAGCATGTTCTCTTCCAAAAGGTTTCCAGAGAAAGACAGTGTTAAAGAAACTGTTCCAGCATGCTCTGTACTGGTTTTTGGCAGCAAACTGCAGTGATGTAGAGTTTAAGATGCCACTGCTGAATTCTCTCTGCAGGATACAATGCCCAAGTTTATGATACACCATGGTTTCTGCTTCCCCGAGTGAAGAGGCAGCAGCTGAGACTTGGCTTTTGCTTGGGCTGCCTGAGCTAAGGAGTCTGGATTTTTAGCTCCGATCTCCTCCTGCCACCTTCAGTTTCCTGCTGGCTAGAACTGAGTGTCACATTTCATATTGTGAACTGAATCTCTGCCTTCTGAGCTTTGAAAACGAAGGCATTAATAGATCCAACTGGAGATAATGACTACAGGATGGAAAAAATTAAGAACACATCTTTGTTTATTACTGCCTTTTCATTCTCTTTTCGGCTGATGATTTAAGGTAAACCTTCAGAAACCTGATAATCACAAAGCTCTATGAGACTTTTGAAGTGCAGGATATAGTCAAAAACAGGCAAATGAGAAATAACATGCAGGTCTGAAAAAGGAAGCAGTATTTTTTTTCTGAATTTTTGCTATAGGCAAGCAAACTCATGGTAGAGTAATATGTAGCACATAATATGTATTATATGCCTGTAATAGGAGGTGTTTGAGTAATATGCCTGTAATAGGAGGTGTTTGAGAAATGATGTGAGTGGTAAAAACAAGAAGGAAACTCAACAGGGTTAGACCCTGTTAATCAGTGTCAGTGTCTTTGTACTAGATTGAAATCTTTATGTTCCTTGGTATCTAAAAATAAGATTTATATACAGTACACACTTTAGCTTCTTTGTGTCATGGAAGGCACTTAACTTATTACACAATTGGATGCAGTGCAATGCTTCTGGGAGAAATAATCTTGCCATTAGGCACACGGAAGGCACTAAATAACTTCTATTCCTGATAACCTCTGAAGAAGCTGAGGTAAAGGGTGAGGGACTGCCTTACCCTCCTGTTCACTGTCACCTCTATGTGCTAGCTTGAGTATTCCCACAGCAATTCTAACCAAGTGCTCGCCAGCACGGTCCCACATGAAGGGAGAGTGCTGACCCCAAATAAGGGCTTGTCTTACTCGCTGCTATTCCCATCAGCCTACTCCTTCAGGGCTTGGCACAATACTGCTGCAGGTACTTTTTATTTTATTTATTTTCAGCCTTCTTCCCTCTTACAAGGAAGTTGTCCTTCACAGTCAATAGGCTGGTGTCTGTCATCTGAGGGAAAACTTGTTTCAGACTATGAAGAATAAGACTGTATGAGGAATTAAAATGTTTCCAGTCATGCTCTTTTATGGAATTTCCAGCTCCTCCTGAATAGTAATTGAGGGAATGAAAAATAAAAGCAATTTTGGTATCATTTTATTTCCTTTTCCTACATAAGATATTTTTCATGTGTGTATGGAAAAATGCAGCTATTATTCTCCCTGTTATTTCCCTCTATACCTATCCATTCTTACACTGCCAAGAAAAGGCAGTGTACTTCTCCTTATAAGACTGGCAAAATAGAGAGCAAGAAAACAAGATAGGAGGAATAGTAAAAGAGATTGGAAATTTAAGAATAAGAAAAAAACAGATTAAAGATGACTCTGGAATGGAAAAACTGCAAAAGAGAAGAGCAATATAATATAAGAAAACAGTCAAGGGTGACATAAAAATAAAAACAAACCATAACAATCAAAAAAAAGAAACAAATCCAAGTTCCCACTAGTAAGACAGATGCAAGTGAGGATTGCTGGAAAGTTAATTAGTGTTTATACTTGTTACTATATTTTTCTGAGCTTTTCCAGAAACCAGTAGCATCTGAAAAATCTCAGGCAGAGACGTTGTCACATCCTAAGATCAGATTTTCTCTATTATTATAAAAACCCTGTGGTTACCCTGAAAAATGGACAGATATGATGCTTTATGACACTGAAAATGTGGCCCTTAAAGTGTACTAGATTTATAGTATTAGTCTGAGTAAGTAGCAGACAGGCTTCAGCCATAAAAATGCCAGGGAGAATCCCAAGACTAAATTGCAGTTCAGTTTTGTCCCCTTCAAGGGGACGAGCAACCCCTCCTTATTCAGAGAGACAGGAACAGGGAGGCTAATGGATGAGTGTAAGATATTTATGTGGTTACAAGCAGTACATTGCATCCCTGCACATGACTTTCTGCACTATCCTCTCCCCCCTGTCCCTGCATGCTAAAGCAAGTTGATAGGGGAAGGGAGTGAGCAGAGAGATTTTACTGGGAAGTTGTAAATTGCTGCTGAGACAGATCATACCACAAATCACACTGTTCCCTTCACCTGAACAAGAAGGATGTGAGGGAGGAATTGTACTTTAGAAAGGATGTCCCTGAGTCATTCTGTTTCCCACACTGCTCCTGTGGTGCAAATTGCAGGGTGCTTCTATTTTTGATGTTGTGTCTAAAGTAGCTTTATAGCCCCCAGCAAAAAGACCCAGACCAGAAACTGCAAACTTTGCTGCAAAACCATGCTCTTGGTTACAGCTGTTTAATTTCTTTTCCAGCTGAGCTGTATAGGTGTATTGCTGACAGAAATTTTCAGCAGAGATACACTAACTCTATATTTGAAGCTTCGTTGGTCCTGTAGGGTACATTCTAGTAGTCCCAAGGTTCTCAATTCATACAGAAACACACACCAAACAGACTGAATAGAATTTTGATTCCATTATTTCACAAAAGTGCCTTTATAGGATACATCTGTAAATGAAATAGTATTGCAAGCACATATCACTTTTGAATAACTGTTCATTCTGTTTCCTTCTTTATAATTATGGACAACAATAATTTATTTGGTGCTTGAACATGAGTGGTGTTCCTCTGTGATATAAAGTTAATTCCTCTCAGATGGTAGTTAAACTCTAAAAGAGTGGTGGCCTGTTTCCATTTTACATCTTCTTTCTACCTTAATTTTCTCTTTATTAGACCTGAATATATCATTAAAAATATTATCCCTCTATATTTCTTTTCACTCACAGGGCTATGTACCCTCTCTACCCATAAGTTCCCTACTCTTACAAAGCATAATGTTCATAAATTTTTCCCAGAACTGAATTGTAGAGTATTAAGCACCACTTGCTTTTCCCCTGTCATGATTTTGGGAGAATTCCACTATGGTATAAGGATACTCCAAACCTTTCATTTGTTTAGTTATTTTGTGGGCCTTTATTTAAGTCTAGGGTTATCCATGCCTCCTACATGTCTCAAACATTGTGAGAATGTCTTAAAGGAAACAGAGTTCACCAACGTTGAATTGTCTCAGCCTACAAGGCTGGCTTAATAAAAGTGAACAATGAAATTCAAACTGCACTTTACATAACAGCATCAGAAATGTCTTCAGGCAACATGCTGTGTTACTTTCCTTATATTTGGATGTATGGCCTAAGTAAAAAGAGTGATACTTATAATTATTGCTAAACTAGGAGTGAGAACAGTCACCAGATGACATAAAACAGTTTGGATTTGTCTGAGCCCTTTGAGGTACCACAAGGGGAAGCCTGATGAACTCAGCAGTTTTCCACTGAGTATGACAAGGATTCAGCTGTCTCCTTCCATCCAGATCACATCTTTACCTTAACATTAAGAACCTGTTGAATAAGATGCTGAGTTAAAGCACTGAATGCTCAAGATTAAACTCTCTGGTGCAGAGAAATTCCCCATGTTGTCCGTACTCAGTATGGCTAAGAAATTTGGAAAGAAATTATCTGTATCAAAAAAAAATAGTGGATGATATTACGGAAGGCTGATCTTTGAAACCTGCTGTAGTATTCATTGATGACCAATGGTATTGCTGTGACATGAGGTCTCACTGATTTATAAATCTGCTGGGTAATTTCAATTAAATCAATGTAGCTGTGCTGGTATAGGCCAGATGAGAGCTTGGAGTTGCCTTTGCTCTGCTGGTACTTTTGAAATTTATGAGGATGAGAGTAACATTTCAGAGCTGCAGTGCATGGCAGTAAAGTATTACTGTGAGTTAACTAGTCTCATTGATGATGGAGGCCATGGGGAAAAGCTGGTTGCCAAAATATGGAAAATATGGTTGTGAAAGTTTGAATGGCTCAAATACTTTTCTGCAGAGCATTTTTAATGTCTTAAAGTGGTTTATTTTTTATGTTTTTCTCTGAAGAGATGAAGGATAAATATAGTTTTATTTAATCTTTTCTGTGTACTCTGCTGGGTTTGCTGCTTTCCTAGAGTACTCACACACCTTATTTCTAGTTTCTGTGTTTCCAACCAAAATGAAACAGACAATATTTCTTTTTTGTTATTTACTGTTTAGAAAATAAGAAATTGCGCAGAAAATCAACACTCTAAGTGCATCCTGTATAGCATTTTTCTTTATTCATACCAAAGGATCTTTTTAAATGTAGGAGAAGAATAATTCTGTGTGTTGATGTGGACATAGACACTGTTTGCTTCTACTCCTTTCTGTTCCTGAGAATCCACAGAGCTGACACGACAGACTATGTGTGGGATTTGGGCCAGCAGGAAAGTTGTGACTGTGTTAGCACTTTTCTTAGTGTTCCTCTATGGCCTTTTACTCTGTATTGACTTTACATTGATGCATGATACGGTATTGAACTGAAGGAGTTTGTGTCTGTGAACCAAAGGTCTTTACGAGAATATTAAGAAACTTTCACTAGTACAGCTTTCTGTATTTATTTTGGCATTCAGTCTACTCAAATGACCAAGTTTGGAAATATAGCTTTTTTAAATATGCTACTCATTTTTTTAAAAAAAAATCTTTTAGTGAAGCACAAATATCTAATGGCCTTTGACAGTAAAAATACTATGGTTTATTAAATGATACTCTAAAGGTCTTTTAAATTTTGCTGCTAAATTATTAATTGGACAGCAATTCTTTTCCCTATGACTAGTAACCTGTCTTGCCCATGAGAAAATGTTTTTGCTTTGCATTGAGGAACAATACTGAACACAGAAAATTATTGTGTAACCATTTTAGATTCTGTTATGATTTCAAAATACTCTCACATGTACATATTAATTCTCTCCTATAATCATGGCTTGGGGCAGTGAATTCAAAATATTAATTAGAGATTACATAGAATTTTTTTTTTTTTTTACTGCTTTAATATACTGCCCCTTTCTGTAAGAATGATGTGCTGAGAAGGGTGCCTAATTTTTTTATCTCTATATGTTACTGTATAATTTCCTATTGAAAACATATTACTTTTCTTATCTCCTTGTTCAGAAAAACCTCTGTCCCTTTATTGAGATGACTCATAGGAACTGAATTCAAAATTTTAAGTTATATTTAGGATTGGGAATAGGACCCAAGGCGCCAGACTTTGTTACTTAGACTGTAGCAAGATTCATGAGTGAGTCAAATTATTGTTTTCTTTTGTTAACACGGAATTTAAAATGCCAGTGTCTTACCTAATAGTCAAGACTACAGTAAGTCCCAGTTGTTTCTGCACAAACTGAAATCATGTTGTCACTTCAAGTTTTTTTCCTTCATGCTTCAGTCCCTTCTCTGGATCTGCTATTATTTTTTCCCCAGACCTTTACTTGTGGTGAGAAACAATTAAAATAATTCAGTTTTGTACAATGAACTTCTGATGAATGTTGACCTTTAAACCTTAAAAAGACAATCAGACCATTGAACGTGAATGATTACCATTTAAATCCTTAGAATTTTATTTTTTAGTATAAAACTGTTGAAAGATGTTTGAAAAGTAATAAATGGTAAAGAATCCCTGTTGTGGAGATCTCATAGGTTGGAACAGCAGTTTAAGGAAAGTTTTGAAATTTGTAGGGCTAGTGAGAGCTAAGATTCAATTAAACAAAGCAGCAGGAATCTTGAAATTGGAAGCTTACACGAGTGGCAAATAAATTGTCTTAATAAGGTCTTTTTCATATTTAATTTCTTTAATTGTATTTAAACTCATTAATAATACAACATGTGTCTGTGGATGTTTCATGAGGGGTGCAATGTCAGAACAGATAAGATTGTAAGATTTGGGATGACTTCTACCCTTTCACTGGTACAAATGTATAGGTAAGGAGAAGAGCCTCTTTTTCAGCGGGGGCTGTACCAGGAAATCATCTTAGTCCTGACACATAAAACCCTTTACTCAAGAATGTGTTTATGTTTCATATTAACGTGTATGAAAGCCTTCTTATTTGATTAATTAGTAGATTAATTATTACTTTTTTACCATTAGTCCCAGGGCAGGCATGAATCCCTGGGTGATAGGCATTCAAGAAATTACAAAAAAAAAAGCAACCTACATTCTAAAAACTTTGCTGTCTGAATATAAAATATTGCCAATCTTATAATCCAGATTTTGCGTATGGAGGCACTTTTCAGTGGAGAATGGCACTTCCAGAGGAGGAACCTGAAAATTATATTGCTAACACTGCTAGGGTAGAAAAATTGATATGTTCCTACTGATTGTCTAGTGGAAATATGGGGCACTTACATTTATTTCCTGTTTCTCAGGCATTAAAGCCAGGGTGAAAAATCTTTGTTTTCCATCTTGCTGAATAAATTGGTGATTCAAACTTCCATGGTTACTTCTGTGTGATCTAAATCACATGATACTCTTTTCTCTGTAATAATGAGCTTTCTGATGTGAATGCCTTCAGAAAGTAAACATATAATCAATTTTCTCTGCCACTTAACAACTTTAAAATTGCTTTCATTACTTCTTTTCCTACTAAAACAGAATTACACAATTTTACCAGAAAAACGTATGAGTAGACCCGAAGTAAATAAATTTGATTAGGAATTTCAGTATATGTTTATGACTAACTTTATTTCAGCATTCATAGAGTAACTTACGGTAACTACATATGAACTAGCATTGCTATTATAGGTTCTAAATCTTCATCATTAGTTGCTATAAAAATATCAATTTTCCATTTTATATTGGTGCTTCAGATCATCAATACTAAATATATTATTTTGTGAACAAAGTTATTCTTAGTCACAAGCTGGTATTTCCATAGATAAATCTGAATGTAAAATGAAGTCAACTGCCTAGTGCCATAATTATCATCCAAGAACAGGAGAACAGCAGATGAGAGCAGTCATAAAAGTTGACACACTTTGACTTGACTCATTTGACCATGCAAGCCTGAATACTTGGTACACCAAAGTCTAGTTTCCATAATACCCTTGAACCAAAAACAAGTAATGAACACACCTCATTCTTCTTTCACTCTGCTCTTTTTTTATCCTGATCTAAATTTAAACTGTTGTCTTTAATAGATTTATTTGTTTCAGTGCAAGTGAAAGGCAAATTAGATCCTTTAAATACATTCCTTGTTGGGTTTTCCCCTCTGCTGTAAGAGAGGAAAGAACTTGGATTGCTCTATTGTTGAGCTTTTCTACTGATTTATCTCCATGTTGAAAAGTCCTTTCTGTACTAATTTGAAATTATTTCTCCACATTTTATTTAAATTACCACATGGACTTGTTAAACAATTCTAGTCTGCTTGGGTTTTGTTGTTCTTTTCTTTTTCTTTCCATGCTGACTGATTGCCATCCAGGGGCTAACATGAGCCCACCATACTAATTTCACTTGTTCTACCCATTAACTGCTATTGTCTCCGGGGTCAGAGACAAATGTATGGATCCACTTTATCTCTCAGCTTACAGAACAACTCCTACAGTGAGCCTTGTATTGAGCCTTGTATTACGAAATGGCTACATCAGCCTCTAATCACTCAGCCCTACCCCGCGTTGCATGCTGGTGTACCTTGAGAAACAGCAGGCAAAAGCACAATTGTTTAAGTCCTCAGATGGTTAACATTGTGCATAACCTCCTCACAAATTACAGCCTCAGCTGCAGCCCATCCATTAGTCTGGAAGAATGAAGATTCCCAAGCGGCCCTGGTGCCTTTCCCAATTCCCCTGCGACCCACCAATCCTCTCAGCGCTTTCTCTGCATGCAGGGAGCGTTCCGAGCTAATCAGGTCAATGATCATCTCACGGCTCAGGGGACATGACAGGAGCCTATCACAGCTCTTACAGGGTCTGCCAGACCTGAGCACGCCGGCTGAGAATCTCCTGTTAAGAAACATTGCTTTGGTGCCTCTTCTCTCACTCCCTACGAGCCTCTGAGGATTTCAGCTGATCTCTCTCTCTCTCTCCTCCAGACAGTGAGGAGTTCACTGAAAAAAAGGCAGAGCGGCATGCGGCTACCCGGAGGGTGTTGATTGAAACTTAGATTCTCCCCGATCGCTGCTGATTGGACTGATGCTCCAGCATTACCAGAGAAAAGATTTCAGTTAAGGTAAGTGCTGCTTTATCTGGCTGCCTGCATCGTGCCGAATGTCTGCATGGAAAGTTGGAGCTGAGTGAAGTGCCAGCCTGCACTGCAGCAAGGGAGCCCGCGCCGCGGGAGCGGGCTGGGGGCAGGAGCCAGTGTCCCAGTGTCCCAGTGTCCCAGCCCGCAACACCGCTCGGCACAGAGGCCAGTTTTAAGCAGCATCTCATGAAGGGCTGCACTTTTATCCCATCCTGTGATTCTCTGAAGCTTGCGAACCACCCCCCCCCCCCCCCACCCACCAAACAAAAAAGAAGAAAAAAAAAAAATTGATCGAAGCATGCAGGAGTGCGAGAAGGCAGGAGGAGGAAAGGCAAGTGCACTTTCCCTCGTTGTGTATGTATTTGAGGAAGCACAGCAGCTGGAAAGCAAAAGTACATTATGGTAAAGCATAGTCCTGAATAAGGAGCATCATTCCCTCACCAGCAGGAACTCGTAGATTCAGGGCTTTAAAGTCCCATGGCATGTAAATGAGACAGTAAGGGATTCTTGAAATGTGAGTCAAGAATATGCATGCAGCTTTCCAGGCTGCCGTCAGACTGAAGACTGTGACTGGCATGTGGAAGGAATGTTATGCTTGGAGGCTGGTAGGATTTGGATAGTTGCTTTTGTAGGGTTAGCATTTCTCCTCTGTGTGTGGGGGAAAGAGTGAGTAGGGGTGTTGTTTCAATACAAGTGGCCAGAAAATGAAATTGGTTGCTATGGGGTGAGAGCAGTGTTTGACTGAGGAGAGAGAGGATGCATTTTTTCATGGGCTGATAGAAAGTGAGACATATCAAAAGAAATAGACTGATGCTTGAAGATCTTTATCTGTAAGGAAATAAGACAGTAGATGAGGGAGGCTGTCTTGAAAGATTAAATGAGTAATAGGAAAATGTCAGGGATTTTTACACAGCCTGGAGTTAGCTAGCTTTGTACCTATGGTCTATCTACCCTGAAATTTCCAAAGTGAACTGACTTGATAGTCTCAGTCATGTCCATGCTTGATAGCTGTGCTATCAGGGTTTGTAATTGAGGAGTGTCTAAGGAGGCCAAACTTTTTAATACTGTAAGGGATGAAATTAAGATCTGTTGTATTGAAAATGTCCGTTCTCTCTGTTGCCCTTAAAAGTTAACACATTTTGTTTAAAACTTGATCGTAATAGAAAGCATTAAGGGAAAGTTAAGTGATTTCAAATCTTCGTTGCTTTGACAGATATATAACTTCTAGATAGTTTACAAAAGTGTGAATTTATTGTACTGGTTGTTTTCAGCCAATGCTGTTTATTGTCATTAAAGATCTCTATTGTTGATTATTGTTTATTGTTGGAAATACAATTCATAGCACTATATCCTGCATTGAAAACTCAGCTAATCGATATGGACACATGCTTCTCAAGCCTCTGCCCTGCTCCACTCCTCTTCTCCACATCCCCGCCTGCCCCTCTGCCCCCCCCCCTTCCTCCCAAAAAAAAAGAAAAAAAAAAAAAAAAAAAAAAAAAGGAACAATTCCAACAAATGTTGGTTACCTGCAGGTTACTTACTCCATTAACCTTTTCAGTGAAAAATACCAAGTTGCCTTTCTTGCAAAAACATTAGCACAGGGGGAAATGACCTGAGGTTTTGGGGGGATGTTCAAAGGATACTGACAGTTTTAACTGTCTCTCTCTATATTCTCCTTGAAAATTATTTTGGAAAGTAGTATTTTTTATAATACTGTTGTCAAGGAAAGGAAGCTGATTTTGGAAGTAGTTACATGCACTGATCCTCATTTTGGTGTAGCATATGGCTGACTTCATTTTTCATGTTATGTTTATATGACATTTACTAAATGCCTGAGTGCTTCCTCCACCCAGAGATGCAAGTCTTGACCAGGGTAGAAGTATTTCAATGCACATATAAGAATGCACTGTATATGTCTTCACATCAGAGTATTTGTTATTAAAAAATCAATATACAATAACTTAATGCACTGCAAGGAAAAAAAAAAAATCAAGCGTAAACCAGTTGCAGTTGGAAACATCCAAGTTACATACAAATAGCAGGAAGTTCCCTTCCAGCCTTTCACAAGGTCTGACTACAAACATTGTTTGACGTGATGGCTTTGTTCTCCTTTTGTTTCACAAAGCTGTTGCTGTAAGTAAAAAATAAATAAAACACACGTTCATGGCAATATGTCTGTGCCTTTCTAAACAAGTCTTACAAATACATCTCTATTATTATTTTAGAAGGTCACATGTTCTATCTGCTTGTAAGTGAAGTGCTTACTTTCCAGTGTGCCAACCTCAGAGGTTTTATGACATGACAGTTTACCTAACACAGGGAAATGCTTGCTTTTCTCATGTTTTGATAAAAACCAACAATAATTCTATAATTGCTTGCTGATCTTTTCTATTGGTGGGTTGTGAGCCTCTTCCATACACAGTAATGATCCTAAAAGTGACCTCAGCAATATGGAGAAATAGTATTCCTCTCATTAAGCAAATAAATTGGGGCATCTGACTTACTGAAGCTTTTCAGACTTGTTAAACACAGCCAGACAGATTACACAGGAAGGCAGTGTAGCCTAGTTCCCTCTCTTGAAGTTGGTTTTTTTACTCTAAGGCTGTATCAAATACTGTTAAATGTATATCTATATGCAGAGTTCAACTTTATTTCAAATATTTCAAGTTCTTTGAATGAGGTTGGTGTTAATTTTTTTTGCTTCAAGCTATGTCTCCTTATTACTGACAGCAGAGTACAATTACTATCTAGCCCAACTCCATTGAAAATAAGTGTTTGATACTAATGCTTTAATGTTTTATGAGCTTTTTAGGGAGATTGACTAAAATGATGCTTGGAAATGGGTAAAGGAAAGGGAGTTCTATGAAAACTGACATGAAACCAACCACAAACCAGTGAGGAACAGTCCTGCTGAAACAGGGATAGTGACATGTGAAAGAGGAAACAGCTTTTAATGACTATAGTTCCTAATACAGATAATGCAAAAGAGATATATTATCCTAAATTATATATAATTTCAAGAGTGTGGGGTGACAGTGAGTTAGAACAAACTTCAGGGGTTAATGAGTTTTTACAGTTTCCCTTCTTGAAGATATATGGGGAAATTGCTTTACCTGAAAAGGAGACTTTTTAACCCTGTGATATTTACATGGGTTATGAAACTAACATCAGCTTTCCTAGCAAGACCAATGTGCCCCACCAGACTCTTGTTATCTCTCTTTCATTGTTATTTTCATAATCTATTTCCTGGACACTTGTTCTTGCACCTCAGGGTAACATCTTTCTCTTTGTAAAGTCTCATTTTCTTCCTAATGATATATGTTTACCTTTATTCTTTTCCTCTTAGCATTCCCTCATTCTTTCCTTCTCTTCACCTACCATGATTCTTCTCCTTTCTTTGATGCTGCAGGGACATCACTTTTTACACTTGGGCCATCTGTGTAAATTTTGCATTTTTAATTGAAACGAGAACCCCACTGAAGACACTGCAATGCTCACAAGAATGGGATGTGTGTGCTCCAACAACTCTACCATCTCTTAATCCCCTTTTTCTCTAGTTTTTAATTGTTTTTTTAGTTGTACAATCTTTGTGTCAGGGGCTGTATCTCAGTGTACAGTAAGTAGCTAGAACAGTAGCATATTCTGCTTCCAGCTTTGGAGCCTATGTGTGTGTCTAGACTGCAGAAATCTCCTGCTCTTCACTGGTTCCTAAAAACAATGCAAAGTTTAAGTCATCTGCCTCAGTAGGACATTGTTTTTGCAAAAGCATACATTACAGTTAAAAATAAGCAGAGATTACAATGTACATATTATGCTTTTAAATGCAAAAGCTGCATCTCCTAATAAGTTGATATAGAGGCCAATCTAGTCTTTGCTACTACTTTTTCCTGGCTTCTCTTTTTATTGTGGCTTGTCATAGGTAAGATAACGTAGCATGTTAAAGAATGACTTTCAAGCCCTATCTTCTTTTGTATTAACAGAACCTTTCAGAAAGGCCCAGTTGTTTTGTAGAGGTGTGACTTACTGGCATGTGTCACAGAATATTTGTTCAGGTAATTATTTTGTAGCAAAGCTTTGAGGATTGTCCCTCTTTTGGGAGGGACAAAGCTTCAGTCAACAGCTTTCTTGTTGAACCTTCAAGCCTGGTGGTTTGAGTGGGGAAAAATATTTCCAGGTAGAAAAATTCTACATCAAAATGAAATACAAACCTACCTCACCATATTGATTACTGGAATTTGTATTTATCAGAGGTCAGGTTTTACAATGCTAATATTGCAATGGATTGTTTAAAGATTCTCTTCTAACCACCAGATGGGAACTAAGAGAGTTCACATCATGAGACTTGGTCAGGTTACTTTAGGAGCAACTGTGGTTCAGTTTCTGTCAACTGTGTCACTTCAGATTTGAGGGTGAAGAGTCTTCCCTGTAAAGATCAGATTTGCTGATGTACACCAGCAGTCCTGGGCTGGAGTGCTATCTTTCTGCTGCAGATGTCTCAGCTGTCAATATTTTCGAAGGCAATGACTGTGTTGGTTGGGATATGTATGATGGAAGCTTTGTTTACTGTCCTGTGTTGCAGCAGAGTTGGGATTTGGGGGTCTGTGGGTGCTGAAGTTCATCTCTGTACTGTTGTACTGAATGGCCCAGACCTGGAACCACAGCTCAGATGCAAACCTTTATGGAGATATTCATAAGAAAGTAGATGTCTGAGATTAAAAATAAGAAATTGTTGAAGCAAAATTCTGTCTACCACATAAGTTTAAAAGTTGTGTATTTAGGTACCAGAATTATGTGCTCTGTCAACTTTCAGAGTACAGTATATTTGGAACAGCCTCCAAAACTGATGATAAATACTCAGTTAAATGACTTGGATGAATAGTTTTTGTTTCCACTTTAGGCCAGATTTATTATTCTTCTCATGCATGCATTTACTCACTGACTGCGTTAATACTTTGTCCAGCACACCAAATACACTTACAAAATGCCATTGTGACTGACTTGATTAGTAAAATGCTTGAAACATTTTTTTTCTTTTTTTACTAAAGGTAAATAGGTAAGCAAACCCATTCCTTTTTCAGAAAACATACATGACTTTTGACATTTCTTGATCAACAATGTACTCTTGCATTGATCCCATCATCCAGATTTTTGAACTGGGTTATTTGACCTGGACTCTATAAGCATTAGGTAGGCTCCTGGCTGCTGTTCTCTGAAGGCTGCCATCAGGTGCTAAGTGTAATTGTAAATGCAGTCACACATTTGCCAAACACTTGTCTGTGGCCATTTATTAATTTCACAAAAATTTTGGTTTGTTTATGGAGTTCAAATACTACCTACAGGACTTGGCTTGAAGTGGAGACCTAGATTCTGACTTCCTTTCCGTTTTCCTTGTTTGTTCTGTAGTCCCCTTGGACTATTTATCCAGTTAGTTAGTTAGTTATTCTGCAGCATTTCTGTATGTGGAGCTGAGGTGATAGTTTAAGCAGCTGTCTTAAAAGCCAAGTATGAAGATAACAAAGTACATTTTTTAAGAACCTCCTTGGCATTCTATCCTCAGGCATACTGGCTCTGTGTGTGTGTTACACACTCTCATATATCTGCTTTATACTAAGTTTAATGCATAATCTAAAAAAAAACCAATCCATTGTTCATTTTTCCTTTTTAAGAAAATGCTGAAAATAAAAACAATATTGTTAAATGGAAAATTTAATTACAGATTTCTAAGAATACCTATAGCGTGAAGAAAAGTTGGGAACTAGTATTTCTTTACTAGATTTTCATTGTCTTGAACAGTCTGAGCAGAATTTTACACAATACTTCTGCTAGAAAGTATTTGATGATTAAGCCATTCTGCCAAATCTGAGTTCATTCAAATTTTTGCAACAAGCTTTCTATAAAAACTGTTCTAGTTCAAGTAATATTTCATTCATTAAACTGGAGTAATGATTATATAACAAAATGAAAAGCCATCGTTTTTCCATTTAGGAGCCTTGTATGTTTGCTTGCTAAGTGTCTTTTCAATTCTCTCTAAAATATTAATAGTATCCATGGTACTTGTTTGCCATAATTTTAAATATGTAACTATGTCTCTTAAAAAATTTCATTTACTGTCACAAGGAGCATTCTTTATTCCTTTATGCCTTTACTATTACTATAAATAGTAATAATTTTGGGCATAAGTTAACACATCCAGAGTAGATCTATCTCACTGTAACTCCAAACAGATGTTATAGAAGTCCTGATTTACACTGTTAAAAGAAGGAAAAAAGTAGCTCTATGCCTTTCAATAAAGGTCTTGACTGATGAGCAGACCTCTCTGTAAAGCTGTGTTTCATATTTTCATAATGAAATAGCCTGCTGGTTTTTGGTTTGTTTCTTTTTTTTTTTTTTTAAATCTTACCTCCTAGACAGTGACACTCAGGTTTTCTGTAAACCAGATTTTTTTGTGATTTGGCCCTTCCTCCTCTGAACTGCTACTTGAAGGAGAATGTGTCAAAATATAAGCGAGAAAACGTGATATACATGGCTTCTACTTGAATGAGAACATATGTCAGAATAAATACAGAGTGTGAGAGGTGGTGTTAAAAAGGTAAGTGCTGATAAGGAAAACACTCAAAATAATTTGAGTGCTAATTTGATAATTAAAATGCTTTTTAAAGAGCATCACTTGACTCTGATGTTTTTGTGATTCAGTGTAAAAATTGCTATCCCATTTTTGGTCCTCACTGCATATAAATCTAATAAAATTTCAGACACTATCACTTTCTGATGCATTTGTCCTCGTGTCTCCTCATCTCATCCCTATCATCCTCTTTTTATTATTATTTGTAAACGTCCTTTGTTAATGCGCAGAATGCGCAAGCAACTATTTCAGGTGCATCAGTGGACTTCAATCCCACTCTGCATTACCCATCAGATGCAGCACATAGCAATTACCTGTCATTCCTTCTCACCCTGAGAGCCAAAATTTATCTGTCAAGGACATATTTGTGTTCCAGCAGCCAAGGATGTGAGTAATCCTAGGCCCGCTAGACAAGATACTATGTATGGCAGGAGGGAGCGGAGTCAAAAGGGCAAGCAATTGGATGATTTTAATCGTTAAAGAGTAAAAGAAAAACCCAAACAAGAGAAGGACAAAAACAAACAAACAAACATACAAAAACTCAAAGAAAAAAAAAACCCACCAAAAATACCCCCAAAAGAACTAACAAAACAAACCCCAACACAACAAAACAAATAAAGGAATAACCCACCACAAAAATACCATCCAAAAAAAATGCCACAGGAAATATTACAAAGTAGCCAAATTTTTTTCTTTATTTAATTTGATTCGGGTATTTTTGATCTGGTAGAAGTATTCTTATCCAAGCCCGTTTTTTAAACTGGGTGGGTTTGTTTGTTTATTTGGTTTGACTTTTTTTTTTTTTTTATTTTTCCTGGAACTGCCTGCAGCATTGTCTTTCAACAAACAGTGGGCATTTTTTGCAAATGTTTTCTAAAGGTCACTCTTTTTTAATCAACTCACTTTTTCTGTAATAATTGTATGACATTTTTTGCCCTATTTGTGATCAAAGAGCATGAATACTTTGAATAGAAAACTCACATACTTACTGTCTTTCTAAATGTTGATGTTACAGTTCTGTGCAAGGCTGGAAGGGGGTTGCTGAACAACCAGAATTATCATTCCCTTCTCATTACCTAGTGGCCATACAATCCTTATTGTGGTACACGCCTAGGGATGCTAATTCAGGTAAAAATAGCAAGGTGCTATGTTTAAATTTTGTCTCGAGTGGAAGGTCTCACTACTGTTTCTAAATGTGTCTTCTGTCCAGTCAAGGCATGAATGCAGTTCATGTTCACATACCTAGTGACAGATGATGATTTTAACTAATTTAATAAATCTAACTTGATATAATCTCCCTTACTTGATAAAGAGCAGCTGGAGCTGCTTACCATGCACCCTGCCTCAGTTGTTTCTAATAGTGCGGGTTCTACCAGCCAAAACACAAGTGGATCTACCTAAAATGATTTGAATGCAGTGTTTAGGTGTATCAGACATTTCTTTTTCTACCAGCTGTTCTTTAGGTTCTCTTTGGACAAATATCATTGCAGAGAAATAATTTCTTATCATTTCAAATGGGGTGTTTGGGATCATTTTTGACATGATTAAGAGTAGAGGTCTTGTGCCATCTAAAATTTTTGAAGATACAGGTTCTGGAGGTCGTATCTATGTGTGTTGTGTGGCTTACCTGCTCATCTTTTTTTCAGATATTAATTTTGAAGAAAAAAAATCTGATATTACTGATTACCACAGTTAAACTAGCAATTTTAGGAGTCTTTCTTCTGAAGTCTGTGATAGGATATCTCCCCCTCCCCAGTAAAAACAAAACAACAGTATTTGTTTAGGAAAATGTTGCCTTCATACCTCTTTAGTGCTAATCTCCTAGAAAATCTTCTTTCTTGCAAAGGAACAAAACTTGGGTCAAATGGGTTTAGTTTTCATGGGGTATGTGGATATATTTTTTTTAAAGTACACTTCATAAGGCATAAATGTGATGTTTTAAACAGCTTGTCAGGAAAAAGAAGTGATTTTTAATGCAGATCTATGAAATAGAGGCTCTTTATTAGCATCAATACCCTTGAAGGCAAACATCTGAAAAGGCAAAGAACACCATAACACCAAGATGAATGTTGTGAGTAGGATGGAAGGCAAAATGTAATACAAGTAAATAGAGAAACACTTCCTGTCAAAAAAAAAAGTATTAGTAATCAAAATTATTGTTCTATTTTTTAGTTTATTTGCAAATCCCTAATAAGACATTGAGGTTTTTTTAATATTAAACTTTTTTTTCTCTTTAATGACTTTCAAAATGTTTCTAAATATTTATTTTTTATTCTGAAAATAATTAGGAATACAAATGAAATACATAATGTGTATTTTCTTTATTATGCAAAATTCTATTGCTCTATTACTGAAGCAAAACACAGGCCCAGAAATGAAAACTAATTCTAAGTAATCATTTGAAATACCACTTTATAATTCTTTATGAGAGTATAATACCATGTATGTTGGAATTTGATATTCTAAAATTGTAAAAATTCTGAAGCTTTCTGTGAAACCAACTGTTATTTGATAATCATTTGCAAGGGTTTTGTAATTGGATAATATTATTCATCCCTCTTTGAGGCATTAAACTATGTTTTATGGAAGGTATTGTGAAAGGAGCACTGCTCAGGTACTATAACCTAGTTTTAATTTCATTAAAAAGCTTATCTATAATGTTTACCAACCCCACAAGTAAAAGAAATTTTAGAGTCTGCTCAGTACATTGCCACATAGATAAAAACCTACAGAAGTATTTGGTAAGCTCTGGTTTACAGAGCAGGCAAAATTCAGAAAAGTCAACATGGATGGAAAATGAATTTAACCTTCTATTATTTCATCAGGAGCTGGATCAGGCTATGGCTGTGGAGCACACTGGATATGATTGATAGAATTAGAAAATCTAACTGAGCAGGTAGGTTTGATCAGCGCTCATGAGAGTTTTGAAGTTTCATGGAATGTCTAAACAGAGTCTTAGAACAATTAAGTCATGATTTCTGCTGTACCCTGATGTCTGGGAAGTGTCATTGAAGTGTCATTCAGTGGCTAGGATGTTGAGTAATAGACAAGATCCCGCTTCAGTCATTAAACCAAAGTGCCAAGTGTGGGACAGTGCAGCACCTCTGACTGAGATTAGGTGAGAGTGTGATTACTTATGTGATGCCATCAAGAGCTGCTGAGCTTTTTGTCTTGGACAAATTGAAGTTTATAAGTACTTTTGGTGGGTTGACCTTGGCTGGATTCCAAGTGTCCTCCAAATCGTACTATTATTCCCCAGCTGGACAGTGAAGAGAAAATAAGATAAAAAACAACTTGAGGTTGAGATAAGGCAGTTTGCTAAAGCAAAAGTGAAAGTTGCATGTGCACAACAAAAGAAAAAGTTTATTCTCTACTTCCTGTCAGCAAGTGATGTTCAGGCCACTTTCAATGTAGCGGTTGCTCTGGAAAGAAAATATTGTAAATTAAAAATGTCGCCCCTTCCTCCTCCTTTCTTTAGCTTTTATATCTGAGCAGATGTCATATGGTATGGAATATCCCTTTGGTTATTTTGTGTCAGCTGGCCTGGTTGTTTGTCATCCCAGGATTTGTCCACCCCCAGTCCCTTGATGTGGGGAATGCTGAGAGACAGCAGTACCCAAAGCTCTGGTGTGTTATCAACACCTTTCCAGCTACCAATGCAGAGAACAGCACTGTGATGGCTGCTGTGGGACAATGAACTTTGGCTCAACTAGACTTGATACAGTACTGAAATTATTGTTGTTCTCTGCCAAAATTCTTTTGCCTTTAAATAAAAAAAAAATTAAAAAGAAATAAAAAAGACAAACTTGGTTTGTCTCATTTTCGCCACACATGTTGCCCACAAAGAGATCTGTTTCCAGCTTTTGGAGAGTTGTCCATCTGCCCAACATAAAAGTCAAGAGACTGTTTCCTTTTTTGATTTATCCCAACCCAGCAAACCGTGGTTAGTGGGTTAATACACTAACCACTGCTTTCTGGGAGTCATGTTTCCCTCCACAGGTCCTTAACATCATTTTCCCTTTCTTGTTCCTAAGGAAGTAATGTGTCACTGTCTCAGGACCTAACTCATATTTTTACAAGAGATTGGCTTGTGATCACAAATTTCCATAATGTCAGATACTAATTCCAGGGATTATCATAGGCATAAATAGGAGCATTCTTAGTTTGGATTAAGGATTGGTGGGGGAAGAGGGATTGAGGCTATATATCTTCTTGAATATGGAAGCAGTATATTTATTTTCAATAACAGTGGTAGACAGTAATTACAGCCTTTGCTCATTCTCCTGCCTCAGGGGAACTGAACTGCTGATGGCTTAGGGGAGGCTAAGCTGCTACTGGCTGCTGCCATTTAACACTTAGGGTCTTTTGAAACAGTTTGTGAACTACTTCTCCTTCCTTTTTCTTGTTTCTTTGATTTTCCTGATGAATATGTTCTTGGAATGCCCTTTAAAGCAAGTTCAGATATCTGTGCAAATAATATCTTCTACACACCTGAAGGAGACCAGCAAACATAAATCATTAGTTCAAGAGAGCCTGTCTCTAACAAATTCCCCCTCCTCCCCATAACTGGATGCACTTGATTAAACAGCAGTTAATATGTACTTATAAATGATGATTTTTATTAATATTCCCATGCAGCTGTAATGTTTCTTCTCTATTGCTCTCAGTCTTCCTAATGCCAAAGAATGAAAATTTAACCAGTGTTGGTTTTTACTATCAAGAACAAGAGAGTTCCTGTTGTGTGTATATGTCAGTAAATGTGTTTGAGAAAAGGAAGTGGCATTTCTGTGAGCATGCACATGGATGAGCATCTTGGTTTTGTATATTACTGTCAGAACATCGTTTAAAGTTATTGCAATGGGATGTTGGCATATACATCCAGTCTTTACACACTTTGTATATCCCTCAGGCTCTGATTAGACATTACATAATGATTTTCAATTTTTAATTGTTCATTTCCTGTTATTTCTTTTCTCTAAAATCAGATGATCCACTGTTCTTTCCAAGTACTACTGTTGCCATTTTCCCAGGACAGGCAGGCTTCCTGCTTAAAAGACTCCTCCTTTCCTTTCCTGTTCCTGTGCTTGACAGTTACCCCTCAGCACCCACTTTAGAACAGACACCGAGTCAAAGGAATAAAAGAGGATATGTCAGATCAGCTCATCTTAAAGATCTTCTATAGTACGCTCTATCCAAGTGTGTTCACGTACTGTTCATAAAAAGCTTTATTCATTCTTGTGTATGGTCTCTCTTCCTGTGTGGCTGTTATAAAGGCTGATAATATATATTTGTACATATATATCTTTATTATATATATATATTTACCCATATAATGGGTAAATGCAATGAAAGAAAAAAGAGCAGTCTAATTGCATACTATAATTCTTTTAAGTCAGGGTGAAACCAGCCCTTTAAAATGTCATTAGTATTATTGGCAAAGTGGGATTTTATTCCACTGTTTAGGAGGCTGATGGATTTACAGGACCCAAAGAAATAAGAGCTTTGTAGAATAGTCCAAAAGAGAATGTAGTGGTACAATAGAAGGATTAATTGTGAAAGTAATCATGTTAGTTTTCTAATTATTCAAATCTTAATTACAACTGTGTTGGCCTAATTAGTTCAAAACACAAGGCTAATGTTAGGGTTGGGTGGATACTCAGCATCTGTGCATAAGTAAGAGGCATCTGTTGCCAAGTGGTGAAGCGATAGAAAGCATCAACTCACCAGCTGTGAAGTCAACAAAGCTCTTAAAAAGTAAATTTGAGCCAACACAATGATTTATCACCCTTGGGAGCATGTAAATCTTATCACACATGTATACTTTAGCTAGTTGTTGTCACCTAGTGGGACTGAAATCTAGAGCAACTATGCATATTTAAGTCTTTATCTGCTTTTTAAACAATGCCCTGTCTGACAGGGATCTGCAATCTGACAGTGACATTTTTGCCTGACAGTGCTGCAGTGGTGTTTTATTGTTTTGTTTTTTCTTTTTTTCCTTGAACAATCTAGAGAACAAAATATTGTTAAGCTGTTCAGAGAATGCATTGCCTGAAGATTTTCCAGCATTTTACAAGTATTAGATACAGGTAAAAGAATAGAAAAAAGTGAAACATTAAGAGGACTATCTTGTTTAAAAAGTGTTGTCTTTTCTTTCCTGGTACCAGTTTTGTAGGAAGATGTTAAATATCCATTGTACCTTGTACTTTGTTTATTGCTATCAATTCCAGAAAGACAGGATTTTTATGATTCTGACTATTGATACTGATCTTAGTAATTTCTAGTATTGCCTACAGAGACTAGGGATATTAATAGTGCTGCTAACTTTACAATGGTATGTTTAATATTTATGCATTATTAACATTTAATGGTAACGTGTAAACTTTACTGAAAGATAATCAATTGGCAGTAAGAACAAGAGAAGAAAGTGAGCATTAAAACCTAAGATGGAATTATATTGAACACTAATGCATTCACTTATGACCTAGTTCTGAATGTTATAGATCCTTTGTCAGTGACTTCATTTGCATTACTTTCAAGTTTTTATTTATTCACATATCACAAAATACAGATGGAGGGGTGTTTAGATTCATTGTAGTCTGATAATGTTGTTAATTTACATGAAATGCATAGAGGTTGTTATTCTACTGCAGTGCAATAGAAAATAATCTCAACTTTCAAGATTGCTTTCACAAGAGTTTTCAATTATATTAAAATAAAATTAAACTGAGTTATAGGGCATTTCAACGATTCTGGGTCCAGGTTTCTTCATTTGCAAATTGTGAGGAGAGAAGGGTTTTTATTTCCTTCCTGTCTTAGCCAATGTATTTTAAGATATTTTAAGTTTGTGCTTTAATACAGAGACTTTTACTTAAAAAAAAAAAAACAAAAACAAGTAAACAAAAAAAAAATTTATGCCTGTATGGCAATGCTTGATCTGTTCTATTAAAGCAGCAATCTGGCTGGACCACAAAAGCCAAGCAACTCAACCTGCATGTATAAAAATATCTATAAATAAACACAACAACTTCTGAAGAGATGTAATGAAGTGTAAACTTTATTGGTTGTAAACTGAGCACTTAGATGAGTTGGAAAGCATTTTTTTAAACTCACAATTTATTTAGGTGTTTCAACATCTGCATAGTCACTAAACAAATTCAGCAGTTCTTCACATTATACTGAAATTTGTGTATAATTGTGTGTGCAGTGACGTAATGAAACAGAAAGTAGTACTACTTTACATTTAGCTCAGGTTAGCTGACCAGTTTTGCTTGTAGTTGTGAGACTTCATCAGAAGCTTCTGGAAGCTCTAATGCTGCCACCTTCACCAGGGAGTCACAAGTGCCATGTGTCTAACCATACTATTGCTGCAAATGGGAAGAAGGAGCATAGTGAGACACACAACCATTAATTGCATGTGCTCTAGTGCTTTGGATTTCAGCTTCCTGTTGCATTTGTGGCTATATTTCACCTGCAAAATGTTCTTTCCTTTTAAATCATATTGACAATGTGAATAGCATGTGTATACTTTAACTAAACAACTTACCAATTCAAGTGGGCTGCCTCAGCTGTGAGGCATGAACTCAGAAGTGATAAAGCATGGCACTGCTTCAGTGAAATGGAATAAGAAATCATTTTGACAGAGCTTAGATCTTGGTCTGAGCTGTTGAATGGGTTTGGTTGTGGGATTTATTATTTCCCTCCCCCCCGCCAGCCCCTTTCCTTTCAAGGTCAATGTTCCTTATTTTTTGTGGAGCACATCTTACATGACAGTACCAAAAGAAATGCAGCCTGGCTGGGTTAGTGCTTTTGGGGTCAAAGTGGATTCCTGAATGCAAGGAAACAGCACCTGAGTAGTAGTGTTCACAGCCACCCCATGAAGACAAACAATGACTGTACATCAGCTGGTCAGACTAAGTATTTTTACTAGGGGCATGTTATGAAGGATTTTGAAAGTAAATATTTTAGTCTATAAGTAAAGGAAATACTCTCTCTTTTGTTTAACTCCACTGCATGGAATTAAAAGAGAGTGGAAGTGCTGTGATCATAGAATATTCTCTTTTTCTGAAAACGAATTCTTGTTTATTGGGTCCATGGGCATCTTTAAAATAGCAAATTTAGGAAATAAAAATTAGAAATAATACCTTTTTATTTTTTTTTTCATTTTCTATCCTATCATTTACTCTTGCAGGAAACATTGTAAAAGTGAGCAGCAATGATTCTTTTGAAAATTACTTTTGCCCATGACGCGAACATAATTTTAAAACGTCTAATCTACAATATTGCAGATGACTGACTGTAGAGTGTGTGTAAGACAGGTTCATCTTTTTTGAAGCTCTTTTGGGTCCTGAAAGAAGCAAATCTATGCTCCTTTAATCACAGAGGAGATAATGCTTCCTTTGCCTCTTCCATTCTATGTGCTGAAACAACGGTAAAGCATCAGTCTCATGTCAATGATATTAGAAAAACTTTATCTAACCCTCGACCCAGCACAACTTTTTGTGACATATAGGTTTGCACAAATACCACATTTGTGGGTAAAAATTGTGACAAGTTAGAGCTTGTCTCAAAATCAAACTTCTATATTCAGTGGATGTCAACTCTTAGATTTTACTTTGTGATAAAATACTGAATTTTACCTAAAACTAATGAGGTACAATAGAGTAGACAGAGCATTTAGTCTGACAGGATCATTTCAGTAAGATGGTATTTCTTTAAATAATTTCTGCCAAAGCCAAAGGATCCCTCTCTCATAATTTTATTCTATTATATTCAAATTGTCATTTTTTGTAAGGCTTTGTTTCTGAAGACCATTTGGGTTACATTAGCAGTTGAAGTTTGAAAATGCACCTTGAAACTTCATGCAGCATGAAGTTTCAACAAACTCTATCAATATATCATGTGTCAAACATACCAACTAAATCAAGTAACTTCAGTGAGGTTATTCCATAATGTTATAAGTCTCCATAAGAACAGCTAATGTCAATATCTGGTAGAATCACATCAGCATTTTCTGCTGCTTCAGAATGAATTGTTATGGTAAGGTAAGTGAAGGAAATTATAAAATGTCATATGCTTGGGTGTCTAGACATGCTGTTTAAAAGCATCACTAAAAGCTGTTCACACTGAGGTCAATGACACATGCTGGGATGATTCCTTAAATAAGTTTCATCAAGTGTACTAACTTTAGAGTAGCTATTTAATTTTAAATTATACCATAAAAAATATCAGATTTTGATTCAGTGTAACTTTTGTAATATTGATTTCAGTGATACTGGATGAAGATCTGATAGGTATTAGGATGAAGATCTTAAAGGTATTAGGAGGCTGTGTACTTTCTTTGTTTATGACAATTGTCTTGTATTGTTTTGCAGCTGAGTTTTTCCACTGAAAATCTTTAGACGTGAGCATACTGGTACAGAAAGTGTACAGTGATAAAGACAGCTTGAAGCTTTTAGTGTAAAAGATCATTTTCCTGAGGAGAAAAAGAATATTCTAACCATGGCAGAGACATGTTCTTCTATTTTTACTGGTGTTGACTATTTTATGTCAATTAACTTCAACTTCTACAGTGTGCAATCACTAAGAAGAAACTAGTTTTATAATGTCCTGCGCAATAGTTCAGTATCTGTTTAATTCTCTTGTAATCTGTATTAAAATAGAGAAAGTGGTCAGAAAACAGAATCAAAGTGAGGTGATGATTTACCAATTAGACAAGGATGAAGACAATGTATGTTGTCCTGTATGCCATGCCCTTGCAAAGATTCTCTGTACTATTGTTTTACTGAGTTGAGTTTTTTTTTTCTTCAGACTCCTTCAGGACAGGAATAAGTCAGACATGAGATAGCATTAATCCAGTTTTACAGGGGAAGAAAATTACAGTGCTTATTCTCTTTGAGACTCATTATATTCCAGAAGACATGTGGAAGCAGGCACTATTCTTTCCTGTATAAAAAAATCAAGATATGAATATGGTATGAAGGACACTGATTTTTTTTTATACTCCTATAACTTTTAATACATTAAGTCAAGACTCTCCATCCTCTCTGCACAACTGCAGCTGCTCTAAGTTTAATAACTTGATTTGAATTCATTATATGTGAAGCTGTTATAGCACAAGACCTTTCTGAACCTTTTAAGGACTTGTATAACAATAACATACTGGACATCTATCTGTTTATTCCATAATTCCTATAAAGATTAATTTTTGCAATTTAATGTGAAAAAATAGTTTATTGATACTACAAATCAAATTATTTATATAATGCTTGTGGTGAACATTGGCCATACCTTTTCTGTGTTGTTGTTAATACAAGTCCTTATCATATATAGTATCTCTTCAGTTTCTAGCTTCTCCACCTACTTGCTTAGAGTAACTTCAGAATAAATTCCAGAGAATTCCTACTGCTACTTCTAACTTCCTCATGCTCGCAAGGATTCTGTTTGAATTGTAAACTGAACATAAGAACTGTATTATCAGCTGGATTTTTTTTTCTGTGTATTTAGGACTAATTCAAGTCCCTGTGATATGAACCTGAGTTTTCTTATTGACTTCCCAATAAGGTGGAGGCAGTGCTTCTAACTCTGGTTCTCTAATGCCTGGTACAGTGACTAGGAAGAACTAAAGCATATCTCAGTTATTAACCATATTCAACCAACTCAATGCGTATTAACCATGCTCAACTCAACACCAGAGTTGGAGTAATTGCAAATGTATCACTCAAGAGAGACGAGATAGTAATTGCAGCTCATGGTTCCCCCTTTCATAATGAAAAAGAAACAAATTCTAAAATTATTAAAATTGGCAAATAAACTAGCATTATTCATCCCCTATTTTTATATGAAATTCTAGAAAGAAAATTAGTGGTCGCCATATTAGAGACAGTGAAGTAATCAAAGTACAAACCCACATCCCTTTATCCTACTTTAAGTCATGATCTTAATTTTAGACCCTCTAAACTTGAATTCCCATAATGTTCCCTTATTTTGATGTGACAGCAACTTACTGTCATCCTGATAATTCTCATCAGTAATGAAGTTCTTTCTTCTTGATGAGAATGAGAGGGAAATAGATGAGCAAGGTTTTTCTAGAAATTGCTCTGTATGACACTTCCATGCTCAGAGCTTAAACTTTGTATTGCAGGTAGCCAGAAAATTATTCCCACTTAACCACAAGAGCAGAGTTGAAAAAAAAAAACCAAAAAAAAAGAGAAAATGAGAAGAGTTTGGTAATCTTTTAGTTGTCAGTTTTAGTAGTAAGCAAATGTGAATTTCCTTAGTGCATTTAACTTGAAAAATTCAAATTTAAAGTTGACACCATGGTTCCCCATTTACTAAGGAATATAAAATAGTGAACTCTTTGAAGTGACAGGCACTAGCTGCCTGTCAGTCAATAGCAGTGAAGTTTCAATGATCTTTGCGTACTTTAAAGAGGTATATTTGAAGAGCAGTCTGATAACAGAATTCACTCCTTATGTCATACTTTACTTTGCAAGGCCATTGCCAAAAGTTAAAACACAACAATCTGAAGCCTATCCTATGAAAGGGGTGATGATCTGATTCACATTTGGAAAGGAAAACAATGCAGTTATACAAGCTGGTCCCCTAATGCCTCTAACTTTACTCAAGGCATGTGCTGTAGTCCCATGTCTTCTTCAAGAAACATACAAAGGAAATCAAAAATCTTTATTTTTCCTTTATTCGCCAGTTAAGTGTTATGCTAAGGCAAATGCATTAATTGTTTTCCTACATAATCTCAAGGGAACAGACAGAAGATCAGATCTACATCCCAAACTTTGATTGGAGTATTCTAGGTTCTCATAAGCAAAAAGTTGAGACAAAATTAGATCTTAGTCTTTCTGAAACATGTAGTACCAGTTGCCTTTATAGTTTTGGAATACTTCCTCTGGAAGAGACTAGAAAGAAAGAGTTTATTCCTGTGTGAAAAACGATATATAATTTCTTCCAACTGCCTTTTGGAATTGAAAATTCAGGAACTTAAAGCTTCCCAAAACTTAATGGGGAGTTTCTGTCAAAGGTATCTCAAAATGGGAGAGGCAGGACAACAGAGATTTGCAGAGATGATGTGCAGCTATGAAAAGTATGGACTACACTCCTCACCTTGCCTAAAGATAGAGTTGAGCATTTGGAGTCTAAGACGGGTCTCTGAGACAATCTTCAAATACAACCCAAATTTTAGGTTGGCCAAGTGTTCCACAATCTTCTGTTTGACTTTTCCAATTCCTGAATTTGGAAGATTTTTTTGGGATAGAAGTGTAGCTGCATAGAAGAGCTAGCCAAGAACATATCCCTGC
>WBNP01000616.1:687917-746876 GCA_013401095.1 Passerina amoena | reverse complement strand
TTACTGAGCTTATTATGAGTTTGCTGTGAGGTTAGGGGGTAATACAGATTTTGAATATTCACTCGGAACATAAGTTTACTGACCCGTGTTTAGTGATCAAGAGCAATGATTTATTATAACAGACCTTAATGATGGCTCTTAAGGGTTTTTTAATGGTAGGGATTCAATGCAAAATCATGCTTGTGGCATTCAACAGTTGCTCTCTGTCCTGGTTTGCTTTTGTGAGGTCACTCAGTGCCACTGTGGCTCCCCTTCTCACTGGGACAAAGTACCCTGAGAATAATATTCCTGACTAATCTTCTGACATTCTTATGTTTCAAATATTCTCAGCATACACAGGCACTCCTGAAATATGAAGTGAAACCCTCAATACATGTTGACTCACCAACCACACAAGCGTGCTGCATAATTATGCATTAGCTTACACTGATTAAAATTGGTCTCATCTAAACAAATTAAGGGGTCTGCTCTCTCATCCATATGCATGGCTAGTTCTCATTAATGCTAATAGAGACTATGAGCATACATGGATGGGGGAACACACCTCTGAGGCTAACTGTACAGTTTCAGTTTGGTTTATTTCTGTAACAGCCATCAAACTTTCAGTGTTAAGTATTTCAATAATTTAGAGAAAGATCAAAGGGGAGAAAGCTCAATACTGTACCTTTTCTTTTACATTACTGTGGTAAATAAATAAAACAATATGCCTTATCTCTGTAAGTTGGGGGACAAGTTGTTATTTTTACCAGCTACTGGCTTTTTATAGTGCCTACTAGCAAATTCAGATTTACATGCCTGTGTTTTCAGGCAGAAATAAAGAAAAAAACGATTTGTGCAAAAAAGTTTCATCCTTCCAAAACACTGAAACATTGATGTATATTTGTTACACTGGGGTTATTAAACTTTTTAGAGATGCCTCTGCCCAAATTAAGGTGCAAACAAGACCATATGCTGGGCAAAAGTATGGATGTTATTTAACAGTATATATGAGGGAGAGAGAGAGTAGAGATATAAAGAAATAGAAAAAAAGGTGGTGGGGTGGGGGTGAGGAGAGTGACAGAGACAGATTAAGTAGAAAATATAATCACTCCCATGGATTCTCTTCTCCCAGGCTTCTGGGTGGTTAGGGTCCTGCAAAACATACAGCTCAGTGGAATCATATAGGTTCAGGCCAGGTGAGAATGTCCAGGTACCTTCCCTGGCAGTGGGGTGGGGGGCAAGTTTGACACTGTCACTTGCAACAGATTGTGGATCTGCAGCATCACTTTGCATCACGCGCAACGCTCCACTTCAAGGCCTCAGCAATGAATGAGTCTGGGGGGAAGTTCAGGTGGTCTTTGATGGACTATGACACCTCCTCAGCTGCCTCTCACATGAATGTCCCATGGACTGGGGGGGTTGGGGTTTACAGCTGAGACAATTTGTGTAAGGGAGGGTGGGTGTTCACTGCCTCTCACCTGAGGTTATGCTACATATCCAAAAACTCTCTCTCCATACTCTCTGTCCCCAAAGCCAGCCAGAGCTGGTATCTTTCTTGATACATTCTTCTCCCTCAGCCTTATGTATTCCTCCCTAAATCTGAGCTAAATAGACAATAGTGTCACCTTTATCTTATCTCAAGTTCGATTGGGCAGTTTAACTCACAGTCTAAAGTTCCAGTCCAGAGGCATATTCAGGGAGGGGTGGGCTTTGGTGGTCACACCTTTTTTACACGGTTTTACCATAAGGTGACTCATAACAGTGTTTAAGCCATTAACAGTAATTAAAATCTCTCACAGTATTAAATCTCTTAATGCCATCTTCAAAATTTTACAAACTGTAAATACCATTTACTGTATTTGGTCATGTTCCTGTACTACATGAAGCATATCGGCTGTAATGAAGAATTCCCATGATTTAGTCCTTTCATATTCTGTTAAGTGTTCTCAGAATGTATTTTGTCAAGGCATTTTAAATATTTGAATAATACTGTAAAAATGGTGTTGGGCATATGCTATCAGATAGTAGGAGATTAATTAGCATTCTTGACAGTCTGAGCTACACTGGGATAGAAGAAGTGCACATTACAAGGTCTGGTGCCTCAAGGGAGTTTGTTCTCTGCATACAAGGGCTTTAAAACAAGCCCCACTGTGAGAGGCTGGTTTGGATCTTTAATTGTAAGGATTGCCAAGTAAAAATTAATTGATTCATGATTACTAAAATACACCAGTCACAGAGTTTTGGCAACGCTTATACCTTTAGCTGCTTTCATAAAGCTCAAGATGTATTCTGGGCTGTGAATTCCTTGATGCAATATTGCAAAAAATTGCCAAATTTCATCTCTTTTCTTCACAATTTGAAGGGACTTTGTGTGTACTACTGACTATCTAAGCCTAGGATTCTAGTGGAAAAATAAGTCACTGGATATGATGGAGGATTGCAAAGCTGACTATTTTAGATAATTGTCATGGGTGAGATAGACACAGGAATAGAACCACACTGGTTAGTGACATTTAATATAAAAGGTATTTGTAAGTAGAATGGGACCACTGTGCAAGTATGTCCTTCATGAAAGGCTGTTGTTGTTGCTGTTTGTTGCTTTCTTACATCAGCTGACTGACGTAAGTAACCAATGTTTTCATTGGTGGTATCACCATTTCCTTTTACTTTCTTCATAACTACAGGCATCTGGAGATTGATACCTTGGTTGCTATCACCTCCCGGCTTCCTGGAGGTGATAGTAACCTTGGTATCAATTGCCTTCCAAAATGTCTTACCTGGGCAGAAATTTGTTAGGAGTCCATCTTCTTTATTTCTTTTCTCTGCGTGGCTAAACATTAGAGCAGGCCAGGTGTAGCCCAGAGCTTTGAGAGATGCCTCTCCATAGAAGATGTTTGTCTTTGGTTTGATTTTATAGTACATACCAGAGTCATATAACAGCTCAAGCTGGGTACTAGACAAATTCAGTCAAGGTCTCAGTCATTCCAGTGGTGGTGTGGTGCTTTAACACCAGGTGGAAATTAAATTACAAATAAGCCATCACCTTCCCCTCGCCCCTTCCAATATGAGAGGGAAAAAGGCAGAGACTGGGAGTTGAGATAACAATTTACTGAAAACAAAAAGCAATGGAATAAGAAACACACAGTAACAGCAGCAACAGCTTTAACAAAAGCGTACAGAAAGAGAAGGTGCTTTTCCCACAAAGAAAACCACATAAACTTAGTTCTTTCTGCCCGCCGGGACAAATACAATATGGTGGCTGTTCCCGTGCTGCTGGCTGTTCCCGTCCCAAAGCCCAAGGCAATGGAAAACAATGATGGCCAAACCCCTGTATGCTGTACTGTCTGTGTCCTGCCTTGCCACTGCTCTGCTGCACTGGGGCTCAGGCTCCTCTGGGGCTGTGCCTCCACTGGGTGCTTTCCTGCATCACATCCCACAGCCATGTCTCGGAGGAATGGGAGGGAGTGGATGGTGGCAGCAGAGGATGGAGTCAGCAGGGCTGATAACCTTCCCACTGGAGAGAGGGAAGCAAAATGGCAGAATTTCCAGGGTGTGCTCATCTTTTCTTCCCCCCTCTTCAGCGAGGGCAGGTGCCTTCAAATAGGTTTTACCCTTTAGCAAAAGGTTTTACCCTTTGAAAATTACCATTCTTTGTGAACTTGGTCTGGACTTGCTGATGAGGGAGGGAGGCTTTTCATGTGTTTCTGATCATTCAGATGCACAATTAAGAGTTCTTCACTCGCCTGCTTCTTTTAACTTAGTCCAGCTTGTAACTTGAAACAATAGAATTTGTTACACACCAGAATCATACAGACAGTTTGGAAAGACTTGGGATTTTGAGTTCTTAATTAACGTGAAGAACAGAGTTTGGGTTTTTTGTCTTACATTAATCTACAAAGGCATCAATTCCCATGAATTAACAGAAGTAATAATGTGTTTGAGGAGAAGCAGAGGCTTTGAAGCAGTTTTGTTCGGTAGAGTGCTTCCTCGTCACTGGTGGAGGTCACTCTTGATCTCAATAAATTTAAAAACTGAAATTAAAACTCTTGTGCAGTAAGAGGTGAATAACACAGATTTGAAATATAGTAAATAATTGCTTCCATAGTACATGATCCATAAATAAAGCAGTTACTTTTCTGTAGAAGTTTCGAATGTGTTCTGCTAGAGGAAAGACAAAGACAAATCCATTATTTTGATGGAATATGAATACTATGCTGGAGAATATTTTAGTTAGGAAAAGAAAAAAGAGTAAAATTGCAGGTTTTGTAATGAATGTTTCCTGCAAATGTGTCAGACCTAGTTGCAGCTAAGACCAGAGATCTCTGAAGCAATTCAGGTTTATCAAGAACTAGAATGACACAGAGAAAGTGACAGAGTTTGTTTTACAAGGTCAGCCAGTCCCTGGCTTTTGCGGCAGAGGAAGGAGGTTACCAAAGTATTTAAGGCAGAAAAATTAAAACCAAGATTAATTACTTAAGATGAAGAAGAGACACTAAGTACTTCCATTTGCTTTGTGGATGTGTTCTGTGGTGCTGAACTCCCATGTATGGGACACCCCATCTTCTGTCTCAGGGACATCTCAGGAGCGTTTCCTCTGATTTAACTTGCCTGATGAGCTGTCAGCATATTCCCTCACTTCCTATATCTGGGCTGGATTTAAGTCGATCCAACTCTTTGCTGTCATATTCCTGAAAGTTACTTCTAGCTAGCCTCTGCAGATTTCCACTTGTGATTACAGAAAGAGTATGGTAGAGCTGGTTTGGTCTGGGAAATACAGCACAGAAGAGAATTAAAGCTGAGTTAGGGTGTAAATACACATTAGATCCCTTTCTAATGAAAAAAAAAAAAAAAAACAAAACAAACCTAAACCAAGAAAAAATCCTAAACAAAACAAACCAAAATGAGCATAATGTTTTATTTTTCCTTCTCATTATACAGTCTTTTCCTCAGATTCTAATTCTCTTCTCAAACATTTGTCTGTATATTGTGGAAACCTGTCTTCCAGGAATTTATATCAGGCAAAATTGTGAATGGGCTGTAGATTCTAGAGAAATGAATTCCTATCCAACCATTCATATAATTTGGTAAAACTACTGCACTTAATCTTATCTCTTGCAACAAATATGAATGCTTCATTAATTGACCAAAATGAATCAGTGGCAGAAATGTAGCTTTTGCATTTTTTCTTTAATAAGGAGAAAACAAGGACAAACAAAAACAGAATGAGAGTAGCTCATGTGGGAGATTGTAAATTGATTTTCTTTTGAGAAAGAACATAAGGATTCTATTTCTGTTCAGTGCTGGCTTATTTGAGTATTTGTGCTGGTTCAAGAACCTGCTGTTAACGAGATGAGTTAAAGAATGCTTTGTAGTCATTCTTTTGCATCCATAGTAATGTGAGATGCCATTGAAGAATATGAAGAATTCAAGAATACAACATTTGGGGTTGCTTTGTTAAAATGAAGATGTATATATAGATCAATGTGAAGACTTGTGACAGACTTAATAATTTGCTTATACTTTTAAATGACAGAAAGACCTTAGAAAGTCAGGAGAGAGGGTTTTAAGTTTAGGGGGTTTTTAACTTTTTTTCTCTGGATTTTATTGCATGTAATGATTTAGGTTAAATGGAAATTTTATCATGTCCTAATCTTACACTAATGCTATAATGACCATTTTGTAATTCAATCCATAAGTTCCTTCTGGTCCCATAGAAGAAGATAAGCATCTGTCTTCTTACAGGAAGTACAAAAAATACATTCATATAAACTTCTTTTGTGGAATTAGATCATTTTGTTATAAGACTTCTGAACATGTCATTTTTCGTACACTGTAAGCCTGCTTTTTCCTCTCAGTTATGCTTAGGCAAAGCAAGTTTTTTCATAGATGTGGTTAAGGTTAGAGGTTTTCATTAGCAGCTGAATTTCCTGCTGCTTCACTGATGGTAATAGGATGAGCTTTTTAAATGGTAAGGTTATTTTTCATTCAGTATTATTCCCTTAGTTCCTTATATAAAAAAAAAATCCCACAAAAATACCACTGAGCAGAATAATTCAGCTTGTGATTGGCACACAGTCTAGAAGCCAATATATCTTTCTTCTTAGTCTAAAAGGTCCTTTATTGTAAGGATGTCATTTGTCATACCCAGTTCTTTTTAAGTAATACAGTTTGGACTGTGTACATTTTGTTACTTAAATATTTATAAATGAGGTAGTCAATAATTTTGTTCTTTAATGTTCCATTTGAAAAATGTGGACAAGACAACTTTTGTGTACTGGAATGTTTAATGATGTTTTAAAGGGAATGTGAAATCTTCACTGGAAGTTCAAAGCTATATTAAGTTATACTGAACATAAATTTTTGAAAGAGATAATTCAGAATCTTCACAATAACATTATGGATGATTTCATAGATTCATAGTTGACTCATTTGTTCAAATAGCTAAATTCTAGCTTTAACTTACATTGATGGGTGATCAGAAAAATTAAGCAACCAGTGCCTGAAAATTTCTACTTACATGGGAATTTTCCTTAGTTCCAGAAAGAGCGAAAAGGAGATACATTTTTCAGTTTTCTTCAGCTATTGTCTTGAATTGTGTTGATGTCTTAGAAAATGCAAAAGTCTTGCAATATTTTTTTAAACTTCTTGTTATTGTTTGATTTTATAGATTTAATGGCTTATTTGAAGTGGTGTCCCACAAGTGAGTGTTTCAGATCACTCAAGGATAGTGGCAAAAGCAGATTTAGCACTATAAGGAAAGCATGGCAACGTTTGTTGGCAAGGTTCACTCACTACTTCCTACATTGTCAAAGCACACAGAGAAAAATCTGAATAAAATCTAAAATCAACCAAAAATAATCTGTGTGAAGGCTTGGGATGGAAAAAGGCTAAGAATAAAAAATTATAAGGATAAAAAAGAATAATAGAAACTCTCCTGTTAAGTCACTATGGTGAGAATGGATCCTCTTGTCAAATTTAGCCCCAGATCTGAGAAATGGTTCAGGCCTGGGGGTTTTAAGAACCCGTAAACTTTACAGCACTTAATTGATAGCCTAATTTAAACAACTTCACCAAAAATTCTATCAAATTTACTATAGCATAATAATAACAACGCACTTCTAGGCCTTTCTTATGAATCTAATATATTTAAGAATATTAGAGAGCAACATTCCCAGAACACTTGCTATGTCATATTCACACTCATAGACACACAGAACTAAAGCAGTATGTGCAAGGCATGTACCTGTGCAAAATTCCCATTGAATTCAGTAAGGTACTCGTGTTGGATGCCTTTGCATATTCCCAGTGGTCAAAGGGTTGAGTCTTGAGGAGTGGGGGGTATCAGCCAAGGCTCTGGCATCATTGCTGTGTGATCCTCCAGGTATAGCAACCTTGAGACTTCGCTGGTGCGGAGAGGCATCCCGCTCAGAGGGAGACTGCTGGTCACAGCCTGCTGTGGTCCAGGAGAGCTCAGAAGGTCTCACTTAGGACTGCTGTTTATAGGGCCACAAGCAACAACAGCAACAGTGTCTATCAAACCAATAAAACAAACCCAGAGAGATTTGAGTAGGAGAGTGGACATACGGCTCCTCAGGATGTTTCTCTGTTGGTTTGAAAGTGTCTGAAAGCCCCCACTCTCAAGGCCTGCTGTGCCTTTGTCATCAGCTGCTGTTCCTGCCACCACAGGAGTCTGACTTGTTCCTGATGGGAGCAGGGCTGTGGCAGGTTTGTGCTTTTGGAGCATCATTCTGCTCCTTGAGTGCACCTCTCTGTGCTAGCTCTGTGGCTGGCTCAAATCAAGCTCCGGGCTTGAAGCAGGGGCTGACATAGAAGCACATTGCTGAATCAGAGGCTTAGCATGCTGATGGATGTCTGTTCATCATAACTACATTCTACAAAACTTCCTCTGTCACTTTCAGTTTGTTAATTCATTACTATAGTCCTCTTCCAAACATCTGTTATACCTTATATTTCAGTGATGGAAGTGTGTGTCTGAAGAGTGGTAACGTTAAGAATGGCCAGTTTCTTGAGACACAGATGCCATAGATCAAAGCTGAGCTTTCACTGTAAATCTAAGGGAAATTAAATTTTCAATGACTTATTGCTCTGTTTTCAACTTCAAATACTCAAGCAGGATTTCAAATTAATCTGTTCCAGCATTCATGCAGTCAAATGATTGCAAAATACAAGAGCACAAATTTAATCTCTAGAAAAGATTTTTGTTGTTATGTGATTTTATTTTTTAATTCATTTAGATGTCAGAAGTTTAAGACAGAAGGCTTTTATTTTGTTTTGTAATGAAGCAACTGAAAAAGCAACACAGTCTTTTGGTTGAAGGCAAAGTCTGTTTCAACAACAAAGCTTAGTAACAAGGGAAGGTAGGAAATTTAAATGGTACATTATCTAACAGAAAAAAAAAGCCCAGTCACAGTTTCCTGAGCCTTGGTAACTAATAAGCCTTAGATAATGGTGTTGGGCTGCTTCAGTGTACACAAAAAATTAAACTTAAAAGTTTAGATACAATGAAAATGTGAAATTAGCAGTAGTTATGAAATACAATTACAGGAGGGTCTGCAATTTTTTGGATACTAAAATGTAAAAAGAAAATCAGCTGTAAAAAATCAACACCATAGGGCAGAAAAAACACCAGAAATTATCAAAATGCTTTTGTGCTTCACTTTTTCAGGAAGAGACGGTTGTAATATGTATGATTTGGAGGGGAATAGTCAGTCTGATGAGTTTAAATAATTTTTAGTGACATTAAGAGGATTAATTTGAATTCTTAATGCTAATTTCCATTTTGCTCCATTGGTTAGTGCTGCATGAACTATTCTGTGTTTTCTGTCTCTGATAAAGGTTTTTTGCTCTTTCTCAGAAGTTTCATTTATATGTTGAAGAGTGGGTGTTCCACCAGAGCAACATTTTCTTATGAAAGAAATAGTTATCAGCACTATTCACATCAATAACGACAACCTCAATAAAGGAATATGTGTCAGATGCAAGCCAGAGATCCACAGCTCAGGGAAGAATGAATGACAGTTGACTTTCAGTTTTAGGACTGGCTAGACAGTTCTCTATAGCTCTTCTGAGAGAGCTCTGTAAAGCCGGAAAGAGCAGTAGTGATGACAAAATGAAGCCTAATTAAAGCCACTGCTGTCAACAAATCAACTCCACCAGGACATTTTCTTTATTTCTTTTCAAGTTAGAGGTCTTACCAGACTGAAGCTAACCATTAGGTGCATTAGCTAACCATTATATGTTAGGTGCATTTGATTCTCGTTATTCTCAAACAATTTCTATAAAATAGGGATACATGTGTCATATATGAATATACTATTAAATATATGCACAGTCTTCAAAATGGCATTTAGACTGTGGTTTTGGCGAGCTAGGAAGTGTTACAAAATAAGGCTTCCTATATTTGTGAAGCAGAACAGTTAGAGTGCAGGAGAAGCAGGATTTTTGAAGTCCTTTTAATGTGCCCCCTACATTCCGTCCTTCCAAAATGCAGCAAAGTTGATGGAAACATATTGTATTGCAAGGGCTGAAGGTAAATTTTTGGAGCTTCTTGTAGAAGAGGTGAAACAAATAGTGTGTAAATTGTGAGTCCCTTTTAATAAATGAAAGTTTCAGTCTCATTATTTGTTTTTTTTTTCCTATAGTCTATTTCATTCATCAGCCAAGAGTGTGAGAGAACATCAGAAGCCACTAGTATTCCTTCTGACAAAAGTGAAATAAGACATGATTCTGGCAATTACAGCTGAGTAAGCAAAGCATTCTGGAATGTGATGATTTTCAATACACTGCTGTTTTTATGAAATCTTGTAATATAAACATAGATTCACAAACTTTTTTTTTTTTTTTTTTTTTAATCTGAGCTCAGTTTCCATCACACAGCCAGAGTCCAAAGTATAGAAGTCTGGCGATGCATAGCACTTAGAAGGCTGATTAAGAGCACTGGAAATGTAATGGGGACTAAATGAAGTGTTGCTCATTTTCAGATTACATTTGATGAGCTCTGTTTCTGTCCTTCTCATCCCTTTTCAATGTCTATTTTTTGTTGCATTCACTTTGGAAGAAAATTTGGGTCTTAAGGAGTTCAAAGAGGGTAAGAGTTTTACACACTGTATTAGCTAGTTGCTGCATATCTAATTAACTAGAAATTATCTACCTACTGAGTTGATATCAGCTAGTTTTACCTTTAGTGTCTTAATGGGACAACTGTGCTGCACATTCTTAGGTGCTTTTGTTTAACATTGCTCTCAAAAGAGATCATCTGTTAGAAAAAAAATTATGATAGTTCCTGAGCATGAGAGGTAATAGTGAAAACTGATGTTGTATCCTGGTTGGCAAAGCTTTCTCTTGGTATGGGCACAACTTAGAATTTATAGCCTATAGCCCCAATTGGTTTGCTTAAACGTTATTTTTCCTTCAAAATTAAATTAAATATCTCATAAATATAAAAACATATATATAGTCAACTTCCTAATAACTTCTGACATTAACATTCACATCCACATGTATATTTTAATGTCCTTACCATTAACATGCTTTACAAAATGGAAGTCATAACATAACATTTATTTTTTCAACCAATGGATTCTGAGGTGTTTGTGCTTTATGCTCACTTCAACTCCTCAATAGCATTTCTCTGCATTATTGTATATATGGGAAGTCCCATATATTTGTTAATTTGTTGAAGCAAAGGAATAATATCCCCTGTATGGACAGACATGTCCAAAAAGTGTTGTCTACGGCCCTCTTTACTCAGTGTCCCCTTAGCCATTAGAGTGTTGACTGCCTTGTCATGGTCTTTGGCTCCTTATTGCCTTTTCTTCTATATCTTCCTTTGTTTCTTGCCTCTGCTATGGCAGCATCACGTCTGTCATGTGGCAGGTTCAGTTTTGGTTGCTAAGTGGCATTGCCTAGATTTAATTGCACTGTGTCATTTTGTTAAATTTTTGGGCATCCAGTCACATAAGCAGATACATCACCTCTATTTCCATCATGTGAAGGACATGTCAACTTGATTTTTTTTTATCTTACAAAGTTGTTTTTTTCATCAATTAAAAGATTGGGAATTATTTCTCGGAATATCAACACAAGAGGCTATGTGGCTTCCCGAACCATATAAGGGTTTGTATATGAGAAATTTTGGAGCTGAATCTAATATGGAAGAAGAAGAACACATTAGAAAATGTTTAAAATAAAAGTAAAAAAAAAAAGCTGAAAGAATAATTCAACTCATGATTGTATAGTTCAGTAGTATATACCAAAGAAATTGCATATCTCAATTTGAAATTTGAAACTTCTTATTAAATTAATGGGTAATTAAATCCAGAGTTGCAACTTTTTTTGTTTAAAAAAAAAGAAAAAACACCTTCCCATTAACATGTACTCACAAACATTTTCAGGCATAGTCTAGCTAGTCATAAATCATCTGATTTATGATCTGTAATTTATGGACTGATACAAAACTAGGTCGCTTTTCAAGATTTATAATACTATGAAGGAATAGTGTTTGAGAGAGATGTCATGCTATGATATTGACTGCTTAAAACCCAGAGATTCCAACCACAGAGAAATCAGATAAAACATGAACATGTGGAAATCTGTGTTCTGCTCCATTTGCATCTGAGTTTGGACAGGTAACTTAAACTAGAAATGTTAAAAATAATGAAAAGTAGAAACTACTTACGATAAATTATTTGAATGTCTGTTACTGTTGCATCTCAATACACTAAAGGTATTATTGTAAAAACAATAATAGCCTGACCTTTTCTGAGGTAGAAGATGACTCTTATATCAAGTTGCTTTTGCATGTCCTTGAGTCAGTCTGATATGAGCAGATCTACTGCAGAACTTGAAACATTAGCTATTTGGTTCTGTTCTTAAATATATGACTTCAAGGCCCAAAGGGGATGGGATGGATTAATGACAATTTAAATGAACCCATAACTAGATGGAATGGGCACAAAAAAAAATAACCCAAGGTCCTTGAGATGCTATCTAAACTTACTAAATACATGTGCCAGAATGCTCTGCTTGGATTTGAAAATATTCCTACCACTTGTTCCTTGATCGTTCCTACAGCTGTTTTGCATATGGTCTGGCTATATGCCCCTCGCCATAAGATTTGCTATTTTTTTTTAAAAAGGTGAAAATTCTGGGACAGAAACCAGCAAACAGAATTCAGGACACTGCCAACAAGCCAAGACAAGATATATGAGGCATAACTATGAACATAGTTCAAAACTGGAAATAGTATATTTCTAGCATTTGGTCTACAGATATGAGTAAATGCAAGCCTGTCTGGAAAACAAAGTAAGCAGTCTAATACCTTGCTGCTTTGTAAAGGCTAATGGTATTTAGTGTCTGGAAGAAGGGAAATACTTTGACAAGATACAAGTTCTGTTGAGCTGCAACTCATGATGAATATTGCAGCTAAAAAGGAACAGATTATCTACATAGGGAAAGCACTTATTAATTTGAGACTGGGTACTTCTACATCAGAAACAATGAAATAGTTACCAAGCAGGTGACAAGGGAACAATAAGGTACAATTAATCATATGTAGTGGCAATTTTACCCATATCATTTAAGTATTTGAACTACATGTGTAGGTTAATAAAGTGGAGAAAGAATGATGGCTTTTAATATTGGTAAAAGACCTGGGCTGTCAAGAGACTGTTCTTATTACATTTTAGGAGATATCAGGTACTCCATAGTTCAGAGTCAGAGAAAGACTCCAACCTTACCTGAAACTTATGCAACTAAAAGGTTCCTCTTTTCCTCAGGAAAATTGATATTCCATACTTTATTTATTTCAATATGACCGGATGACATGAGTTAAGTATAAACCGCAACAAATAAAATCAACCACTAAATTAACTGTACCCCCAAAACAAAATTATGATGAAATTCTTTCCATATATAGAGAAAAAGTAATTAATGAGAATGAGGAGGATCTTTTTTTGCTAAGAATGAAATTCTAGGAGAAACACTTTTACAATGCTTTTATAAAAGCCAAAAAATAATCTCTGATTATGTCTTGGGTTGTCTTTGGCATCTGGTATATTTTCAGGGAAAGATTATTTTGATATCATAGAATCATATAATGGCTTGGATTAGAAGGGATCTGGAAGATCATCCTGCTCCAAACCCCTTGTCATGCATAGGGACACGTTCTACTAGACCAGTTTGTGCAGAGCGTCATCAACCTGACCTTGAACACTTCCGTGGATGTGTGATATAATAAAGAACATATTGGACATTTACTCTGAGGGAAAGGGTCAAATGAAGGAGAATGACCAGAAATTCTGAGCAGGACTGGGAAGAGCTAAAAATTTAGACCATAAGAAACACAAAAAGGGGAAATAATAAATAGGAAAATAATAACTATGGAGAATGGAGGAGAAAATAATAATATAAATAAAACAAATGTAAAAATGTATGTAAAGATATCTAAGTCCATCTTTTCCATCTTGGGAATATGCTTTTTAGCAGTGTAGGGAGGGGTAAAACATGTCCCCAGTTTGGCATATACAAGGAAAATCCCTCCCCTCCTCCCTCCCCTTTTTTTTTTTTTTTTTTTTTTTTACTATGGAAGATAAAAAAATGTAACTTCCAGTATTTAGAGAAAATGAAGGAGTTTCTATTGGGTGGTGAGGCCCTGAAATACTTTTATAGGAAGCAAACCTTTAGATTTGTCTACTGATTCTTCCAGCTAGGATATTAGTATACATATTTTGCCTGTTACTTTGGAGTTACAGCATCGAAGAAAACCTCTGCTTTGGTAATTAAAATCTGAGCAAAAGCTGAAAAGAAACATTTTCAAAGCAAGAAAGGTAAAAAAGAAAGGTGTTTCAGTAATGATCATGAGAATGTATAGAAATATTATTTTATAAAAGGATAATAAGAATTGCTGAAATTGACTGTTGTTGATCTTTCCACTAGTAGCTTGGTGTAAAAATCTTTCAGAGTGTGAGATTTTGCACAAATCATAGTGACCACTCTTTCCAGCACTTTAGATGTTCATGGAGGAAGGACAGGAGATTCATTATAGACCTGTTATTCAGTATAGTGCAATCCAGCATCCACTGGGCATGAGACACTGCAGGGTGCAGTTAAGTCATTAGAGCCTGGTAATTTATATACATTTCCTTTCAAGCTACCCTATATGTCACTGTTACTGCTAACTAAGATTTTAAACAAAGGAAGCAGACTTGTGACTCTGTCATAAAAACATACTTTTTAAGGTTGCATGAAGGTTACTTGACTTTGGGAAAAAGAAGTTTGACCTATTTATATGAACCTCAGCTGCACAAGGAAATACAACAAGCTGTTAAAGTCCATTGCATAGGCCAACAGTGCAAGCTATAGATTACAGAGCCTAAAGTGGTAGTTATTAAATCAAATAATGCCTCTCACTCAGTGAGTAACAATCCTTCCTTCCAAAAGAATAGTGACTGTCTTAAATTTGTAAAAAATATTCCTTGCCAACTTGCTGGAAACTTTTTCACTTCCATTCATGGTACAGAAGAATCATTCTGTAATGTAACTCATAAAAGTCCAGGTACAGGCTTTTCTTTATCTTACAACCAGAGAATCAAAGTGTAAAAAGAAATCTGGCAACCTGCAAAGGAGAGCCTTGCAGAGTTTTCAGCTGCTGTCCTGTCATATACTGAATTAGCAAAATAACAGATTGCCAATAAAACTGAAATAATCACATTCTAGGACAGCAGGAGCAACATGAGGAAAGATGCACTGCATTTGTTAGACTCTGTCTTCTGCTGGTAATGCAAAGTGTGTTGCTGGCTGACTCCTAATGTAAAAAAAAAAAAAAAAAAAAGCATTAACTGGTTATATTTTATGATAATATTTAATATAATGTGACCTTAATTTAACATCTGTTCTGGGCATGCCCAGTTAGATAACAATGTATTATAAAAATCTGAGTGCTTTGAAAGGCTGATGAAAAGAAGACAGGAAATGAATGCTCAAAATTAATCACCACCTCCTTTGTCTGAAAAAATTACTGTCACTCTCTGTGTTGGTTGAACCCTGGGCAGCAACCAAGCACCACACAGCTGCTCACTCAGCCTCCCCACAGCAAGAGGGTGAGATGGGAATTGGAAGGGTAAATGCAAGAAACCCCTGGGTTTGGATTAGAACAACTTAATAATTGCAACAATAATAATAACAAAAAACCTTTAATTTCAATTTAAAAAGTAATAAAAAGAGGCAAATAAAACCCGAGAAAGACAAGTGATGAAAATGAAAACAGTTGCTCACCACCAACTGACTAATGCTCACCCCATCCCTGAGGAGCAGCCCTATGGCATGCTTTCCCCTTTATATATTTCTGATCATGATGCCATATGGTCTGGAATATCCTTTTGGTCAGTTGTAATCAGCTGTCCTGGCCGTTTCCACCCTCAAATTCTTGTGCTGTTGGGGTGTCATGAGAAGCAGAAAAAGCCTTGGCTCTGAGCACTGATCAGCAGCCACCATCTCTTAGTTATCAACACTGTTTCCAGCACAAATCCAAGCCATAGTCCCATACTAGCTATTATGGAGAAAAATTACTTCAACCCAATCAAAATTTACTGTGATATTTTCCTTTTAGCAATTTAGGGATGAAAAGACTATTTTGACACTTCAGTTTAAGATTTGATGCAGTTAAGTATTGAAGGCCTTGGATAAAAGATAAAAAATTGTCAGCAGGCTTCTGTGGGAATGAGTAATCAGCATAATTCATGCCAAACATAAAGTGACAGTGGTCTACACCATGCAGAAATGGAGGCAAAAGATCCTGATGTGCTTATCATTGTACAGGTTTTGTAAAGTTTTAGTCATGAGAAGATGTTGACAATAGCTTAGAAAAAGACACTGAAGATCAGTCACCAGAGAATGAGTAATTACCGCTATGTTTTATCTTAATAGTAGCAATGAGCTGCATCAAAATGTTTGTTAATTATGTGGGTTTTAATATAGAGGAAAAAGTACAACATCAAAATGTTTGTTAATTATGTGTTTTTAATATAGAGGAAAAAGTACAAAATTAGTAGTGTTTATTGATTGTATATCACAATAAAATGTATCAGTGGTTCACCAAGGGAAGAGAGGAGATGACTGTTCTCTCTGAGTAAAATAATTTTAATTGGTCAGTCAAGCACAGGATATAACAAACATACATATCTAAGGAAGCAGAAAAGTACTTATTTTACACAAAAAGCAGAAAAGTACTTATTTTACACAAAAAGCAGAGTCAGCAGATTTTCTCTGTGTGTACTCGATATATTAATTTTTCTAAGAGAAATTACGATGCTGCCTGGGTGCATTGGGAGATTTGATGGGAGAATATGGCTACAGGAATGTAACATTTTCCAAAAATGTAATGATTTTTAGTGGAGGCATGAAAGCAGAGGTTCTTTATGACAGTACTGTCTGGGGTATAAAGTAAGGAAAAGATTATAAATGCTTCTGCCATCTTACCTGCAAGAGCATACCAGCTATATCTGGTTTTGAGAGGAGGAGAAAGGATATTCTTCTTTAACCTTAGCTGAATAGATCAGGTTCCTCTTGTGAGCACACTAAAAGTATTAGAGTTGAAGAGAGAAAAAAAAATGATAGAAGGGGAAATATGCATTTTACTTTGACTTGGATTCAGTTAAGGTTATTTTTAAATGTGTTGATAACTTGATTGCCACTTAGATATTATGAACATAAGAATAGGAGAAACCTAAACATTATATCTTCAGCAGGGTTTGGAGCAACCAAAAATATGAGTTTTCATTTCATCTCCATAGATTAGGCACCGTAAAGAGCAGAAAAAGAGGTGTGAAAACCAAGAAACCTCCTATGGTGCCTACAAATAATTTTGATTTTTCTTTTAGCTGTGTATACGTCCTAATGATTATCATGTTATTGGTAGTTAGAATACACAGAGTAAAAGGTCAGCTTAAGTGTAGACAGTTTGTAAATTGAATAAGAAAACCAAATTTTGATCAATGTGTAGAAGCCAAAGTAACACTAAAAAATATGATCAATTCATCCTGAAAATAATTGTACATTTCAGCAAGGTACTGGAGAGCAAAAGAGCAGTATGTATTAAGCAAAAGCAGAAAATTGCATGCAGTGCTATTAAGATGTAATTGTTATAAACAAAGGTTTTACAGAGAATATTCACCACTCTCTGTAGGAGAGAGATCAATAGTATTCATGAGACAGTGCACTTGAGTAATCAAATTTCTTATTCTTTTTACGCAGAATAACTTCCCTTTGAGCACTACACAATTTAGATCAGCCACAAATTATAAGTCAGCAAATAAATTGGTGTATGTTTTCCAAAGATTGAAATCAACCTGAAAAATTGTAATGGAGTAAAGTTTTCTTTTTTTATTGCGTTTAATTTTCTTTTCTTTTTTTTTTTTTCTTTCTTTCCCCTGGATGGCTTTCCTTCGTTAAAACCTCATTGGTTTGTGCTCTCAGGGAGCACACTGAAAGTGACTGTGTTTTGGATGCTCTCTTTTTGATTAACTGTGGGCATTTCAAGATTACATGTGTGATAGATCACAAAGCCAAATGCCTGTTGCATGCTCTGTGTGTGTGACTTGCTGCAACATGAAAGCATCGACAAGTCAGTCTTAAGAGTAATCTTGGAGGCTGAGGAGAGCACTTGCTGTGCCAGGTCATGTAGCTTTTAAGTAACACAGAAATCTATTAAATGAATTTTTTATTCTCAGAATGCAGTTTTTAAAAGTGGCATAACCTTTTAGATAAGAACCATTTGGCCTTTCAATCTATCGCTTATAGCCAAGAAGGACTGAGCCAGTGTTGAAGACACATGGTTGGATTTAGTTCAAACTCCAGCTCTGCTTGCTTCTGTGGATTTTTTCAGATCCCTTTGCTCTATATTCAGTCCCTCTTTGTGAAATACAGTTGCTGGTACTCTGGTACTCATATTCTGTGAGGGTCTATCAAGATATTTTATTTATTAGTGCCTAGAAAGTCATGTGTTACACTCTGAAGAGTTTATTTATATGATAAATATGGATGTATAAATGAACTGTCCTAGTATATCCACTATTCATTATTACTTGGATCACTATTTAGTTTTTTTTTGTTCTTTAGAAGATTATGAAATCAATGTTTTATCTAGTAAATACACTTTAATGTTTAAAAGGTTTTATGTGCTTTTTGTTCACCACCATCAAATTGCGCTATAAATAAACATACTGCTACATTATAAACTCTTTATTCTTACTTAGTTCCACAAAAGTAGGGGGTTTTTTGTGAGGTTTTTTTTTTTTTCCAAACAGGATGGAAAAAAAAATTGAAAAACAATTTTTATTGCATTTTAATGTATGTTTCTCTTGGTTTTCTTGCAATAAGGTTGCAAGACCTGTGTCAGTTTTTGGGTTTGTTTTTTGTTTTGGTTTTTTTTTTTTAACATTCAGGATTAAAGTTAAGGAAATGGTAGGAAAATATATATTAATATTGTATCTGTAAATCTTAAAGTAGAATTTCACTTGTGCCAGTATTTTCTGAAGGTGTATGCTAAGTGTGTTAGATGAAAGGGACCTATAAAGGAAATTAGGATTATAAAGGGAAGTGTTTCCTTTACAATGGAAGCTCTGCCAAAAAAAAAAAAAAAAGATAAATGTTGTTGACCTGTTTTTAAAGAACAGCATTTTGAGGAGATGCATGAAAGGGCATTATACCACACAGAAAAGAAATGTTAGCAAACTCAATATGTGAAACATTTAAAAGTGTTACATACATCTCCTTCCAATGCAAAACTGACTGGAGTGTTACCAAGTTTTGTTTCCTCAACTGTAAAGAGCAGAAAAATTCTCCTTTATTATACTTGTAGTGGATGCAGAAGGCCATAGTACTAAGGTCAAAGAATGAAGTTTTAGTTGCCTTGTGATTGACAAAGGTTTTTAGAAGAAGATTTTTACCTTTTCTGGCTTCCTTCTTCCCTTCCCTTCTTCATTTTTTCTTGTCTTTTCCCTGGTCAACTCTAAAGCTCAGGAAAGATGGTTTCCAGTGTTTCAGCTTCTGAACTGAAAAATAATTTTGTGGAGTGGGTGAGCACATGCTTTTGAACCGACAAATGAACAGAACCAAAAGCACCACCAGGAAAAATGTTCCATAATGACCATTGAATGTCATGCTGTTTACTCAGGGCAATGTGGGCTCACATCCCACTGTGCTTTGCAGCTGCTCTGAATAGAAGAAACACTGACTGTCCTAAAATATGTTATCTACAGTGACCACATGCAGCAAGGGAGTCACAGGAAATTTAGGCTTTGTAAGAAGTGCTCCCAGAATTGCAACTACAGTGTATCCTAGAAGTAATTTTTCCCCAATTTCTTGATTAAATTATTGAAATTTGCCCCACTGAGTGTGTATAATGCTTTTTGAAATTTTGTAGTATAAGAATGAGGAAAGTCAAGTACCAGTTTTTCAGGACATTAGGGAGTTGAGTTCATTTCAGGTGGAACTGATGTATACTGATTGTTTTTTTTTTTTAAGCTTCCCTGCAAGCCACATTTTCTTCTTCTGAAATGCCATTTTAAAATGCCTGCAGGTCCTGTGAGCACAAAGGTTTGTTTTGCCATCCATATCATTGCTCTAAAACATATTCCAGAAAAGTGGAAAGAAAAGTGGGAAACTATTTTCTGAACTTTTTCAAACATTATTTTCACAAATCTTTAGCCTCTCTTCTAATTTTTTTACCTGATCAGCTTTAGCAAAATAAAAGGGAGCCATAAGACTCAGAGAAATTGCTTATAAACAGACATTTTGTTTATTTCATGGCTTATGCAGATGCAAAAATATTTAGACTTTTCACTAACACCCAGTCCTCTCTATTCTTTTTTTTTTATGTTTTACTTTCCTTTTTTTTTTTTTTTTTCTTTGGTTTTTTTTTTGTTTGTTTTTGTTGTTGTTTTTTTTGGGGTTTTTTGTTTGGTTGGGTTTTTTGGTGGGGGGGAGGGGTGCTTCTGCAGGCTGTGTGAATGCTGCACTTTTCAGCTGTGTGTTTCTAGGCTTTTAATAAGCCTAGATCTGCTTTAATAAGCAGATTTTTGTGTCAGTTACATTGATAAAAATCTGCAACAATGCCTTGCTTGTCTTTGGTGCTTGTCTAGGTATCTATCAGTGTATTTGAAATAAAGAATATTTTATTCTTTTTTTTTTTTAATTTTAAGATCTGATCACTGATTAGGAGAAAATAGCTTGTTAACCCCTACAGGAAGGTTTGCTGCACCCCAAAATTTTTGTTTTGTGCTTGCCTAACAATGAAGTGTTGAGTCTGTTGCTGTTTATAAAGTTAAATGGTGTTACCAATAAAAAGCAACAATACACCAGAAAAAAACAGCAAAATAAACATTTTCTATCTGTTTGTTCATTCCCCACATTAATTTTATTTTAAGTTCCAAATTGTCTGTGCAAAAAGCACATCTGCCGCCTCGAAAGGATTCTGTTTCAAGCAATGTCATAACCCACACAGGCTGTTAAAGTGACACACAAGACTTTCCTCACCCTTTTTCATCCTTTCTGAAATATTTTAGTGTGGAAGAGAAAGTGTTTAGATCCTCTGGGTGATTTCTGCTCAGCCAAGCTAATCCCATTATCCGTTAGTCATGTTTACATCAGGCTAACAGCTAATAACTCATGTGGAACTCTGTAACCATCTTTAATCTTGTTCTTCATCCAGGAGCCTGGCTTTATCAGATTATTAATGGTGATGGGTGAGTGTCCTGTCAGGCTTCTGCTCCTGGAATGGCAAAGCAACGCAAGGTCAACCATTTCAGACCAGCTCTCGGGAGTGACATATGGTAATCACAAGTACCCTTCCTCCTAAGGAAAAGATCTATCTCATACAGGATCTCAAAATAGTCATTGTTCTCACACAACCCCTTAAAGAGTCGATTTTTCCCTTCTGAAAAAGTTGGAGGTAGATGTAGAGAGAATTTTGACTAAGTCTGCTGTCAACTTGGTGGCAGGCTGTTTGTATCCAAGTAAGTCCTTTTTTGTAGCGCCATGATCTTACAGAAGATTTCAGAATCCCAGCAGCCATACAGATGCCAAAGGATGCCCTCAGAATTAAATAAACCATGGATGACATACCGTGAAGAAATTACTTTTTAATTCTTTTCTGACTGACTTAAACGATTCAGTATGCCAACAGTATTATAGAGCAATAATCATTTTGCATTAATTTGTCAAAAGGTTTTGGTGTGAGTACTTGAAGGTGTGAAGTTACTATAATTTTCATGCATGTTTTTGTAGGCAGCAAAAACCCCCTTGGTGTCAATATAATAATGTCAAATCACAGCATTAACCTTAGAGTCTATAGGATGAGTGAAGCTGAAATAGGGTGAGGAACTTGTTTGAACTGTTTCTATTCAAGAGGGCAAATCTGATCTATTGTTGCAATCAGAATGAACAAGTGTAAGCATGTCAGGCTAAGTGATCATGCTTTTCACACTAGACCGTGCTCAAGAAGCCTTTGTCTATTGAATAAAGCTGATGTCCAAGTATCCTGACAAGCTTCAGTTTGTGAAAAATAAATGAGGCCAAGAGCAGACATTGATAAGGTCTTTATGCAGCCCAGAAATGCTAAGCATTCTTAGCAGGATGTTACTACTTCTGTGATTAAAACAAAACAAAACAAAAAAACAACAAAACCAAAACCAACCAAAACCAACCAAATAAACACCCCAACCTTCCACCAAAATTCTTTGGTCATGTAAGTATGTCAGGAATAGAAAATATCTAAGGATGTACTCTGCTCTGTAAGAGTCTCTTTTTATTCATCCCAATGTAAAATCCTTCAGGTTGAAATAGGCAACCAAATCCTTATCTTAACAGACATCATATCTACAAGAAGATAATGCTTAACTGAATAAATGGAAAAATACTGGGATGTCATGGGATCTGTGAAATTCTGGATTGTCTCTTGATGGAAATGGAAAGCAATCTGCTAACTCAGTTAAAATTTGACCGCATCACCTAATTCTAAAGAAAAATTTAAAATTATATATATGAATAGGTATAATGAACTTTCAAAATATTTTCAGACATTTGATTTGAACATTTAAACATAAAATCTCTTTTCTTATATAAATAAATACAAAATCTCTTTCTTCCCCTTCTTAATTCTAAACTATCCATAAACTCATAGCATCATAGAGTCACAGAACATTTTGGATTGGAAGGGAGACTAAAAATCATCTAATTCACACTGCTTGCCATGTGCCACCAGACTGACCTGTCCAACCTGGCCTTGAACAATTCCAGGAAAGGGGCACCCCCAATGTCTCTGGGAAACCTCTGCTAGTGCCTCACCACCCTCTGAGTAAAGAAATTCTTCCTAACATCCAGTCTAATTCTTACCTCTTTTACTTTAAAATCTTTCCCCCTCGTCCTGTCTGCCAATGTGAAAAGTTGCTCTAGGTCTTTCCTATAAGATCCCTTTAAATAATGGAGGGCTACTAATAAGGTGTCTCTGGAGCCTTCTCTTCTCCAGTCTGAACAACTCCAGCTCTCTCAGCCTGTATTCATTCATAGGAGAGATCAGAAGGCTCCAGCCTTCTGAGCATCTTTATGGCTTCCTTGGACTCTCTCCAACAGGTCTGTCTATGCCCTCTGTGCTGGGGACCCCAGATCTGGGTGTAGCACTCCAGCTGTGGTTCCAGCAGAGCAGAGCAGAGCAGAGGGGCAGAATTATCTCCTTTGCCTTGCTGGCCACACTGCAGGATAAGATTGGCTTTCTGGGCTGCAAGCACACGCTGCTGGCTCATATCCACCCTTTTGTCCACAAGAACCTCTAAGTCCTTCTCTGAAGGCCTGCCTTCAATTAGTTATTTTTCAGTCATTTTTCAGACTGCCCTAACCCAGCACCTTGCACTTGGTCTAGTTGAACCTTGTGAGTTTCTCATCATCACAGTTGTCCAATTTGGTCAAGTCCCTCTGGATGGCATCACATCCTTCAGCTGTGTCAACTGTATCACTCAGCTTGGTTTCATCTGCCAGCTTGCTTAGGGTGTGTTTCATCTCACTGTCTATGTCATTGATGAGGATATAAAAGAATATCGGTCTTAGAGTATATTTTTTTTTTTACAGAATGAAATGTAATTGGTTTAACTTAATTATCTTTGTTATTTCCCTTTCCTGAATCAAAAGCACCAGAGCATGGGGAGCAGTGGTTTGGTAAGAGAGAAATCTTAATTGATTTTGTGGCCTTTGACTCAAAGCAAGGACTTTCTGCTCCTGTACATAATGGGGAAAGATGGGAGGAGAACACAAGTGACAAAAGTGGCTGAAGAAAGGGAAGGCAATCTTACAGATCCCATGGAGGTTGGATTGCAAGTCTTCATAGCTTGAGCAGGTGCAGGAGCCTTTGTGTTGACAGAAGGATGGAAATTCATGCAAATAAGTCTTTCTTGTCACAGCTTAGTATTTGATAGATGAAAATTATGCTGATTTTATAGAATTAAACTGTCATTTTATGGAGAGATTTATTTAGAACTGCTGGGTTATAAAATTTGATCATGTGCACATAAGTAAAGTGACTTTAAAATCTTTACCTCTGAGTCCTTGCTCTTCCTGCTGGCTTCCAGGAACACTGTGGCCTCCTTTGCATAACTCTTTCTGTGGCTCAATTTCCTCTGCTTATAACTGCTGGATTTCTGTAGTCTCAAACTTATAAGGTCATTGCCCATCATGGGGACATAGATTTTACCTCTCTGCTAATATGAAATGTTAAACCATCTGGGCAGGCTTGTGTTTTATGTTGAAAATTACTTTTATAGTTTCCTGTGTCTGCTTTATGGGATGGCACCTTTTAATCTTCTCTTTTTCTCTTCTGTTTGTACCTCTAATAACTGATATCTCCAATTGGAATGCATTCCATTTAATTTATGTCAGCAGTGGTTTCAGGATGCAGGGCTATTGCTGTACTTAGTTTTATTTCCTTTTTTTTTTTTTTTGTTGCTGTTTTCTGTTCAAAAAGATTTGCAGAGCTTCTTTTATTAAAGGCCAATGGAAAACAATTGCTGTACAACACTACAACATACTGCTTTTATGAGAAGCCTTACCTTAGAATGCTTTATTGAATGGAAAACAGGCTTTTTTTTTTTTCCTTCTCTGTTTAGGAAACCTTTTTTGAACAAACTTTGTTTTACAATTTTTCTTGATTTTAAATTAGGATTGATCTAAAAAACTGATCATTTCAAAAGGGAAGGAATCTGTGTTTCAATTTTTTTTTCTTTAATTACGAATAAAGTGCAATTCACAAAGAGATGACAATTCAAAATACCATATGAAATTAAATGAAATTGTCTTTTATTTTTTTTTAATTTTGAGGTCAATAGACTTTGTTCATTATTGAATATTTTAATTTCATTTTTTTCCAATTCTAAGTGATATTTTATGTCTGAAAATACTTTGAAAAAGTCTGAAATGAAAACAAGTTTTCAAAAATATTTCCTCATTTCCAAAATATTTTTTTCTTTATTTTCACCTGATTTGACTTAGTTTAGCCAACTATAACATTTCTAATACAAGTTTTTCCCATAAGTTATCAGTCATATTCACCTTTTATTAAACAGTGGAAAGACAATTCAGATCTAAAAATTTAAAAAAGAAAGAGCTTCCCATCTTGCAAGGTTTCTTACTTCATTTAATCCTAATCTAAATCTAATTCCATCATTCTTGAGTCTGTGCATGCCTCCTTTTTTTTCTCTTTCCTGTAATCTAAAAAGGAAAAGTAAAGCAGTATCAGACGAGAAAATGTCACGAAAGTGTGTATGAAAAGATTAGACATTTAAAATCGTTACTTGTCTTTTCAGCTTCTGTCATGTTTTCTTTTGCAATTTCTTATCTTCTTAAAGTCTCAGTAAGTGTCCAATTCTATTTTTCACAGCTTCAAAGTTTTCTGGCCTTCTTAGTTGTGCTGTACTTTTTGAGTGATGCAGTAAGATTTGGTAAACAAGGACTATTTCTCTTATTAACTCCTTACTGTGAAAGAAAGCAAAATGTATTCTAGCATCTCTTGTGTTTGCAATTTATCCATTTAGTCTTACATTTTCATCACGTTATTTCTCCTGCATTGCCCTCTGTAACCTCAAGAAGTTTTTGGGACACAAATAGGATTAATTTCATTTATTTTGTCAAATTTAAATCTATAGTTCCAGTTTTGACAGGAGAAAATTTAAAAATAAAGTATGGAATGTAAAAGTGCTGCAGTAAGTGCTTTCAATTTGAAAAATAAATGTCACTGGTACACAGTCAAAATTAGAAAATGCATTTGAGTTTTGTGCAGGGAGATTATACTCTTTGGGATAATGCATTATATTTGAAATTTTTTTATTCAGCAGAAGAATATATTTAATTTTCTTTTTTTCACTTCTAAGCACTGGACCACTGCCCTTTGTAGAAAATGGAATATATACCAAGTGTCTACTTTGTTTCTTTTTTTACTGGTAAACAGCAACTTTATTGGAGCCCTTACAGTATGGGAAGGGAAACTGCACCTTAAAAACATTTGAGGAAGATATATTAGTGGCAGTGTCCTTCAGGAATGCTTTTTCTTCAGGAAAACTAGGTATGGAAAGGATTTTTTGCATTGTATTGGAAGATTAATTCATGTTATTCTGCAGAAAATATATTTGGTGTTTTCCTGAGAATTTACCACTCTTAGGCATGCCTGTATTGAATAAACTTTCATTTTTCTTAGGTATATATAAGCACGTATCTCTGTGTGTTTTACTATTTATGCATGTATACACATAGAATGCATGCATAGAATACAAAATAAAATGCTGTTTGCTGTCCTGATCTTTTGGCCTGCAGACCAAAGCAAATGTAGTTGTCATGAAAGCTTTGTTTTGGTATCATAAGAATGACTGAAAATTATATTATTTTTTGAAATAAGTTGAAGTAACTTAGAGACCTGAGAGTTTTACCTTGATTTTCTAGGAGAAGAAAAAAAAAATCAATAAGAGACGTTGCAATAGTTGGTTTTGGCTTTTCTCTGAGAAAAATTTACTTCTTATTTTATTTATTTTTTTTAAGTGGTTAAATGCTTATTCTTTGCAAAACAAAAGGGATGTGTGGGAGATGAGACTTTGTTGCCTTTCGTAAGCAGAAAGGCACATCAACTCTGAAAGACAAAGTCTTAGATTTGCTCCAAATTCTTGAAAAAACTAGTGCTCTTCAAAATCAGTTTGATAACAGTTTGGTCTCTCTCTTTCAGAGATCACCGCAGGAAGCACGTGAACTAAATCATTGAGGCTGCTGTAATTTTTTCCCATTACTTACACAAGGAAACAAATTCTTTGTTTTAACATGGCGTGTAATCCAACTTCCTGTACAAGCTCATCATGAGAGGATATATGGTGCCCTATGCTAATGTGTAGCCGAAGCTTGCCCTAGTTTTCAAAGTACACAGCACACATGACCTCTGAAGCAGACCTCTTTAATTCATGTGTCTAACTACAAATTCAGTGCCTTGTTTTAACAGGCTGTTGCATTTTAATGACAAAGTCTCATCTTCTCTCTCTTCCCTTTGCTCTCTTCTAAATACTGGTTCTAAAATTGCTGAAGAGAAAAAACAACAGCAAAGAGAGTGAGATTGGGAAGGTGATTAATTAGTGAGCAATAAAGGGGTGACTTGATTGATGTGTTGACATGCTGGAATGCTGCTGCAGTATTTTGTACTTAACGTTTGTAACTTGAGCCAGTATGACAACTGGGATGTTGCACAGTTGCTGACACTCATCTGCGGATTTAGAGGGTAATTAGAAATTCCCTGCACCTCATCAGCAGGTTTTCTTATGTAACTGTAGTGTGATTATTTCCCAATAATAGTAAAATATTAAAGTCCCTGTGACCTGTCTGAAAGCTCTCATTTGTGTAACTATTATTCAGCTTGTTCCTGAACAAGGGCTGAGTAAATCAGTCTTTTTCATTGATTAGCTGAGAGCCATTTTAGCTATCTTATTAAGAAATAATCACAACAATTCTTTCTGCTCTGATTGTGTGCTGCTGCCCAGCCAGGCTGCCAACTATTGGTGCAGATGCTAACTAGTTAAATATTTAATTATAATTAGTAATGCTTGAATACCATAATGATGCCTAACACAGGTAACAGAGAAATACAGCCTTTTTTATTAAACTAGGAAGAACCTTCAGAGGGCACAGTACTTTATGGTTGTGGGGGTTATGAATCCTAGAGAATTAGTAGCTTATTCTGTGCTAATGACAAACCTGAATCTTGGAACCTTGTTATTCCTTCTTGTTTCCTTTGGGCTCATAAGATTTGTTTCTGCACCTTCCATAATTATGCAAATAAATTCTGTAGAAACCTCATGATATTTACTCAAAAAAAAGTAGAAGGATAACCCCCTTCTTCAGCAATATCAAAACATAGTTAAGGGTTTCAAGTTAGTGATCTTAGTGCCAGTCCAGGTTTTGAACTGCTCAAAAGAGATTCTATTTCACACACATAAGACGAGAGGTATGTCTGATGGGCTCCTGTCTGGTCTCTCTCTTCCTTTGGTCCTCACCTGAAATTCTGTCTCTAGGTCTGAACTGGCGGGTAAATAGGTGGAAATACATCTGGTGGTTTAGCAGATCATGAGAAACAGAAGAGTTGCAAGTGGTGAATCAATGGAAAATTCTCAGTCACAGGAGTTTGCTGCACTATGCTTTGTCTGAAAAAACAAAGGAGTAGTAAAGCCAAATAGTGGTTGATATAATCTATAAAGTACAACTTTATTCCATTTCCAAGTTGCAGGGTTTGGGTTTAAATGCTCTTTATTGCCACAAACCATATAAAAATATGTATGTGTATCAAAAGGGATAAAACCAAAGAATTGGTTTTGTTCTTTTTCAAATGAAAATAAGACTCTTCCTGGGAATAAAACTCTCCCAGGAATTTCAAAAGCTCTAACATCAGAGAGAGTTTTACCTAAAGTGAGGTAAAGTTATAAAAGCATTTCAGTTGGAATTTGCATAACCAATAAGATTTTCCTGTCTTTTATATCATCAATTGCTTTTAATAGATTATAAAACTCTGCAAAGCAAATACTTGATCTTATGGTGCATTAATTATTCTCTTTATATATCTGAATGATCTGTCATAATATGATGAGAATTTTTTTTTCCTATTTCTGTTAAAGAAATATAGGAAACAGAGTAAATTTGTAAAGTGTTAGAGATAGAAATTAATTTATAGATGTATTTTTTAAAGCTCTCTGTGCAAACTGAGTTGTCTCTACTTATATATGAAAATTTTCCAGGTAAAAGTTCTGTCACTGAACAAGTTTTTTTTTCATTTAAAAGCCAAAAATTTTGTTCATAATGTTTATGTTAAAGTGTGACCCCTTACCATTACAATTTTGATCTTCACGCAAAGAAAAAAAAATCAGGATAAATATTTTAGATGTCATAGGTGAGCTCCTCTTTTTGTCCATTACATTAAAATGTTGTCTTTCAAATAACTTTTATTTAGTGTATTTAATATGTGTTGAGTATCTGCATGTGTATTGTTATTTGCTTGTAATTCTTTTGAGTAAAGAGTGTAACTTGTTTCTTGAAAGCATTTTAAAGGTTTCAACAGGCATTTGAATTCCACACTATTTCTGAAAAATCAGAATACTTTATTTAGGAATGCATAATATAGACCTATATTTTGGGCTTCCATGTTAACAAATGTAGTAACTAATAATAAAAATAATAAGAGACTCATTCATTTATACGGAAGAAATTGTGAATTTAATTGAAAAATGAACAATAATCTTTTCTAAAAGTCCTCAGGACTTTCAAAGGCTCCTTTCCTAGAGGGGAGTAAAGAGGATTTGAAAAATAATAGGGCCTATTTTGGCTCACTTACTGTCTTAGTGTAAACAGCAAAAGCTATCTTCATGAAGAGACTTGTTTATAGTGCTTGTGGTTGAGGCTTTGAAATTCCAGGAAAACAGGAAGTACCTGCTGTTAATGTATAGACCAAAGAAGATTTGCTCTCAGTGATGGAGGACCAGGTTGGGAGCACTTCAGCGATCAGGACGTACACAAATCCAGGGGGCCTAAGGCAGCAACTTCACCTAGGTCCTCAGGAAAATAATAAAGCCCTTTAATGCCTGGAAACCATTTCCAAATGCATGAAGGACAAGAAGGCAGCTGAGAGAAGTCAGTATGGATTTACGAAGGAGAAATCATACTTAACCAGCCTGCTAGCTTTCTATCATGAGGCCATTGGCTTGGTGGGTCAGGGGAGTTTAGTGAATGTAGTCTTTAAAACAGCTTTTCTCATTGGCTGCAAAACAATCTCATAGAGAAACTGGTGAAGTAAGGTGGACAGTGAAGTGGATCAAAAACTTGCAGAATGGCCAGGCCTTTGAAACAAGTCACCCAGTGGGGTTGTGTAGTCTCCATCTGTAGAAAAACTTGTTTTGCCTATGTAGCTACAGGTGCTTCTTGTAGCTGACCCTGACTGAGCTGGGGATTTGGACCAGATGAACTCCAGAAGTCTCACTCAATCTCAACCTTTCTGTGTTTCTGTGATTCTGCAATTAGAGGAGCCACACAGTGGGTCACATTTGACCACAGATCAGAGGTTGCATGGAGGGAAACACCTTTTTTTTTCCACCAAATTAGTAGCCTTCCTTGCAGCTTACTCTTTGGCCCAGCACTCCATTTATACCAGGACAAAATGTGTGTCTCTGGGCTGTGTCCTCTAGTAAGGTTAATTCACTAGTCTTAGGGAAATATTTGATTTAGGTTGCTCCAGACTAAATGTGTCAATCTTTCTACCTTGAGACCTGAAGGTATTTTTTTAGTACAACAGGACAGTGCCCTTAGCGATTACAATGTCTGATTGATTGGCTGCAATCTATAATACTGCAGGTATGACATTAGCCTCTTGCCATAATGCTGTTCTTTCTGAGTTCAGCTGAGGTGCAATTTCACTAGGACTATTTCAGCACTTCATTTCACTGAGCTTAACCTTAAAAAGACGTTATTGATTTCCTATCTAAACCACAGTTTTGCAGACTGAAATAACTAGACAAATTTATGTTTATTATAAAAAAATAAAATATGCAATATATGCAGTAAACAAGCTGCTCATTACATGTCTTGAGGTAAGTTACATAAATCATAAAACACCGAGCCCCTATACAGTTGCATTTTTACTGTACCATGGAAGGAGATCAGGCCAAAATAAAGGAAAAACCTTGCTTAAGTTGCAAACAAAAAAGAAAATATAACCACTACCTTTTCTAAAGAATAAGGATGTTGACTGTAATAGTTTATGAAAATATGTGCTTTGTTTTAATTAATATTCATTTAATTATTGAAGTCATTCAAAGCAGGGTGTTAAGGGTGAAACATAGTAAGATGAAATGGTTTCTATTCTAAGTTAAATCAGTGCTAACTGAAAATAGTTTATGACTCTTTATGGACATTTTATTTAGAAAAAAAGTGCTTTTGAAATTGTTAGCTTACAAGAATTGATGAGATTTTGCATTTCATATTTAAATTTGTCTATTTCCTGTATTTTCTGTGAATCTGTGGGATTGGGCATGTATGTATGTATGAACAATGAAACAGAAAATAATATTTGCCTTTAATTTATTAAATTATAGCAGATACATTTGTGAATGACATTATGAAAATATATTCACACAAGTTAATAAAGATCCAAGATGTGCGTACCAAATGGTAAAAAAAAAGTACCAATAATTTTTGTTGTTGAGTGCAGGTGTTACAGAGATGACAGGACATTTTTCTAATACACTATTTTCTTGTCCTTTTAATTTGAAATTTAGAAAAGCAGGAAAGAATCTAAAAGGAAAATTTTTTTCATTAGTAAGATTTGCATTTATTTCTCTAGACAAGACAGACAGAGCTGCAGCAGTGAGTGTCACTTTATTTCTTTGTGCACCACCTCATCTATTTTCTGTGCTTGGCCATAATTGCTGAAATTCACAGCAGGCACCTGTTACAAAATTACTCAATTCATTACTCTTGAATTTGGGAAATGAGCAAGTGTACACAAGAGACACGAGGATTTATACAGATGAAAGTGAGGCACAAATATCATCTAATCTTCTTTTAGAAATTGTACACAAAATGTCTCCTGGCTGCATTTAGTTAGCATCTCTGAGTTTAATCACTGACTTAGTTTGGGAGCACCTCCACATTGACTGGCAAGTAGAGGGTTTTACTTGAGTGAAAGGTTTCTTGACGAGAGACACAGCTATTCACGCACAGCTTTGATACTTGGTGAGTCTTCATGAAGCAAATCCAGATTTGAAAAACAAAATACAAGTGAGGATTACTTTGGCTGAAGTTATTTGTAGATGGCTGTACTCTCTAGTTAGAGTAGCTGTTGCCCATCAAACTAGAGCCTGCCTTAGTTGCTCTAATGACCTTATATTCCTATGCAGTAATGCTGGGCAAAACAAAGAAAACTTTTAAAGAATCAAAATGGAAGCACTAGCATTACTATTTCTGATACTTTAAAATCCATGAAGGTTTTGGTTTTGGTTTTGTTTTTTTTTCAGTTCATCAATGACCAGAAAAGAGTCATAGTCTTACCAGTAAATATATCTAGGGTGAAAACGAACCAAAATGAGTTGTGAAAAGAGATAAATTACTAAGCATAAGAGTTATTTTTTATTGAGCATTGGAGAAAGCCCAGAATAAAGTAGGTGACTCCAGAATACTGAGAGGTCTGAGCTGATATTCTCACAGTTCAGAAAACTGGTGGGTTATATCTCACTCCTGTTGTCTCTGGGACTATCTGTTAAAATTCACAAGTCTAATGGCTAGAAATCTGTTGGGCACAACTGCTGTCTGTCCTGTTTTCCTGAGGATGGTATCGTCCTCTGAAACTGTATAATTCAGTGCTGTTAGAACAATTCTATTAACCTTTCAGAAGACTGAAAGTTTAAAAGTTGGACTATGGATTTCCATAATCTACTACAGAAAGGAATATTGGGAATTAAACACCTTTTATGTTGGTGGAGACAAGGACATTTAAATCTACTTTATAGAAGTTGCAATAATGGGCAAGAGGAGACCCATATTTTCAATTTTAAATGTCTGAAGTTATATACCAAGTTGATATTAAGCAAGAATTACACCACAATATACACAATACACGAACAATGCCTGCAAGATCTCATTTGAAAGTTTCTATCTTTGAATTAGTTTTGTAATTTAGTGTATTTTTTTTAGTCTTTCTGACACCAGAAACTATAATAAATAGTTTCAAATTTCTTATAATCAGGTTCAGACCAATAGCAGAAAATCGTTTAATAATGAGATCTTAACTAAAGTGTGTTTGCAATCTGATAGAATTTTTGACAGGTTCAGAAAAACAGAAATATCCCAAGGATTAAGAAAATAATGGTAAAGAGTGCATGAAAATATGCTCTCATGCATTTCAATATCTCATGTTACATACAAAATTATAACTATATTTGAGCTTCAGCCTCACATTTCTCAATTATTGCTTTACATGTATTGCTAATGTGTTGAAATGTTTTGATTTCTTTTCCTTTCCCTCCTTTCCCCCATCTCATATATTTATTCAAAAAGTGTAGAATGACAGTAGAATGAAGGATTGTTTCCTGATTGTCCATGCTTTAGCATTGACATTGACAGATTCCTAGCAGAAATGAAAATGTTTGTAATTTATCAGAAATAAAGATTCTAGATCATTGACAAAGTAGGTATAGATTGACCACAGGACTTTTCTGAATCAAACATGCCACAGGACAGAATAAAAATAAAATTGATGATGCTGCTTCATCATCTGACCTTATTTGTAAAGGAAACTTTGTTCTTTTTGGAAACAGTTTGTTTCTTTCTTTTAGCTGATAACTAAACTGTAGAGTTGCATTATGCATTTACAGAGTAGTACTGGCCTGAATTTGAATCTCAGCAAAATATACATTATTAACCTGGAGTGAAAGTGAAATTTCATTTTACCTGAGTTAACTTTCAAAAGTTCAATGAGCCATGGAGACTTGTGCATTTACTGATGTATTTAGATTTTATAATGAAAGTTCCAGTCCTTTTTTTTTTAACAATTATTTCCCTCATATTCTTCTGCATGTTTGTGAATTAGAAGTGATAATTTCCCTGTAGAGGATGATGGCTCAGTCATAAATGATGTCCTTATAGTATTACTAATGATGACAAAACTGACACAATGTGTATAAATAGTGTCATGCTGAACCTGGTAATTATTTTACACTCAGAATGTTTTTACATTGCATTTCTTCATTAGTTTTTCTATAAGCCTCAGCATTGTAAAGCTACACTGTTTTTGGAAGTATGTAGCATTTGATTTTGTTATGTTACCAAACTCCCTAAAGTCATCCCTTTTTTATGTACTAGAAAGCCAATTATTAAAGCATATCTGTGAAGCTATAATAATTTTATTATTGTAAGGCTTAGAAATGCCAGACATAATTAGACTCCTCTCCAATGTTAGTTATTTCATAAATGTCTTTACTGGGCGTTGATAGAATATATCACACATTTTTTGTGTTGTAATATATCTTTGTGGCAACCTTCCTATGAATGTGCTTAGAAGGACAATCACACTTAAAGGTGGAGAACTTCAGTCTCATCTCACTTTGGTTTTATGCCAGCTAAAACTCAATAGAGTAGTCCAGATTCATAGATGATATTACTCTGTAGGCACAACTATCATCAGAATTGATCCCTTGACTAGTATACAAAATACATCTCTTCACAGGACAATCGAATAGGGAGAGGAAGTGGTTTTGGCAATCAAATCCAAAAATCATAGCTTTAATCAAACTGATATTATTCTTGCCAAGTTGAATTATTATTAAGTTTATAATAAGCAAAATATTTGGCATTAAATAGTAGGATTTGGAGGCTTTTGTGATAGAATTTAACAAAAGTGAGCTAAAATCACTTTATTGCAGGGGAAATGCTCCCATCTATTTGTTGTGTAGTAGTCTACAGAGTCTAGTTCTTGTCCATATGATGACATAGATCTTCCAGAAATACCAAGATTTAGATTCCATATACGTATTTTCTGCATATATTTCTCACATTCAATCAGAATGCTCTTATCACTTATCTACAGAATATTTGGAGATAGCTTAGGTGATTTTGGTTTCTCTTCCCTCTCTTAATCAGCAACTTCATATAAACATTCCCATACTCTGAAGTAATGGGACTGAGATTCAGATTTTCAGCCTTGTGAGGATTCAATCTAAACAGCCAGAGAGCCAGCCCAGGCTTCTGTCCTGTTTTTGGCTGGGAGAGAGGTAATTCTCTTCACAGTTGCTGGTATGGGGCAGTGGTTTTGGATTTGTGCTGGAAACAGCATTGATAACACAATGGGATATTTTATTGATCACTGATCTGTGCTCACACAGAGTAAAGGCCTTTTCTGTTTTTCACACCAACCCATCAGCACACATGCACGAGAATCTGGGAGGGGACACAGCCAGGACAGCTGATCCCAAAGGACCAAAGAAATGTTCCATAACATATGGAGTCATGTACAGCAATAATATAGGGGGAAAGTTGGGAACTGCTGCTTGGGGACTGGCTGGGCATCGATTCACTGGTGGTGCCCAATTATTTTCATTTCTATTTATTGGGGTTTACTTCTCTCACTCAGATATTTTACTTTGCATAGCAATATGATTATTAATGTTATTAATATTATTAATATTTTAATGATATTTCAGTTATTAAACTGCTCTTAACTGAACCCAAAAGTTTTCCCACTTTTATTCTTCCAGTCTCTTGCCCCCATCCTCCTGGCTGAGGGAGTAAGGGAGCGGCTGTGTGGTGCTTGGTTGCTGACAGATGTTAAACTAGGACAGTTTATACAGTTTATTGAATCTCACACAAAGGGAGGTAAAGGAATAAGTGGTTTGGATGATGGTAAGACTCCAGCAGGTAGAAACACTGATACTATTTTTTCCCCGTGGCAGTTACCTGGCATGGATTCCAGATGCTGTTCTTGCCAAGTTGTTATAGTAGCTGCAGAGGTGGGACCTGCTTAATCTGTTAAAAATTTTCTGACTTGTAGGATGTGCATATTGAGAATTAAAGTCTTTTCTAGTTTGTGCCTTGTAATCTGTTTACTTGATATCTCTCTCCTAACCCTGCTTTTGATATTACCAAGTAGTTCCCACACTAACTAAAAAGACCAGGTGGAAAAAGGAAGAATTACTTTCATTTATAAAGTATCTAGATAGGCTGTGAAGCTCAGGAAAGTCAAACTCACAAAAAAAACCCATTGTAATTTAGAGTCTAATCTAATGAGATTTGTTTAATTAAATAACTTTGAGGATATCCACCTAACTGATTTGTCTAAACTCAGAGAAAGATTTATCATATCCTTTTACCTATTCTTTAACCAGAAGATATATCATCTCAAATACTTTAGCAGTTAATTGTAATAGATACATAAACCATGGGCTTGTTTTTCCTGCTGCTTTATTTTCTTATTGCAATATATTGCAGAGAAACAAGATTACATGGTCAGCTGTTACAGCATATCCATAGCTGTAGATGTTATCTGACTTTCTTGCTGGCATGATCAACCATTTTACAGTATGGCCAAGCTTTTTCAAACCTCTTTATGTGTATGAAGATGGTTTGTCTACATTAGCTCCTATTTCACATGAGCTAAAGCATTATCTATGCTAATAGATTGATGGTAAAGGTGGCTGCAGAAATGTTCCCACCATCAGTGCATAATGGATACTTTGTCAGTAAGCAATTTGCCTCCATTCACGGAGGTTCAATTACCAGCCTTGCTGGACTGATGACAGTTTTGAGTGCATCATGGAGCTTTAGTGTTTCCTGCTTGTCTGTGTGACAGCAGTGCATCTGTGGTCTGATCCAAGTAGATACATCATGCCGGTCTGCACCGGTTTTGGCTGGGATAGAATTAATTTTCTTCATAGTAGCCAGTATGGGGCTGTGTTCTGCATTTCCCTGAAAACAGTGTAGATAACATGGGGATGTTTTAGCTATTGTTGAGCACTGCTTACATAGGCACAGCCTTTTCTGCACCTCACCCCAGCTCACCAGTGAAGAGGCTGTGGGTACACAAGAAGTTGGGAGGGGAGACAGCCAGGACAGCTGATCCAAGCTGACTAAAGGAATATTCCAGACCATATGGCATCACGGACATCATATAGAAGTGGGTGGCAGGGGAGAAGAAGAAGAAAAGTTGGAATGTTTGAAGTGGTGGCATTTTTCTTCCCAAGACACCACTATATATTATGGAGCTCTGCTTTCCTGAGGATGACTGAAAATCTGCCTCCCAATGGGAAGGGAGCAAATGAACTTATTTCCTTTCCTTGCATTTGCAGCTTTTGCTTTATCTATCAAACTGTCTTTAGTTCAGCCCATGAGTATTCTCACTTTTAACTTTTTGATTCCCTTCTTCACTGGGCATGAGTGAGTGAGCAGCTGGGTGGGGCTGAGTTGCTGGCTGGGATTAAACCATGACAAGATCAAAGATCATTTAAAATTTCTTTTCAAATACTTCTCTACATCAGGCCTTATGTGCATACTAGTGATTGCAGAGGATCTATGGCTGTTCTCTCTACAAGGGATAACCTTTGCCAAGCATGGTGAGATGATTTGTGTCTGCAGTACCAGTGATAAAGAGCTGTTGCAGCAGCAATGGCATGCATCAGTTTTGTATTCCAAAAGCATTTCTTTGCTCGGGCTCTTTAGATTAATGGCAGTATAGTCCAGGTCAGAATCAAAATTCTTTCAGGAGCACCATTTATACTGCATTTTGTTATTGCCAATACATAATTTTAGTAGTGATATTTTATTCATCATTTGCATTTCATGAGTTTCTTAGCCTGCAGTTTGGGGGACACAGTAAATATGATCAAGATTTCTTAATAATTGTGTATTAACAGACTGTCCATGCTTGCTGTTGGGCCATTTACTTCCCTTTATCAAACTAGGGAAATGAATAAATGTAATCACAGGTTATAAAAACATATGTGGGGCTAAATTCATACAGGGTATCCCTTTGTATCTCTCTTTATGGGTTAATTAGATCATGCATTATGCTACTTAAATCCTTACAAGATAGTTTGAAGAAATAAGTAGCAACAGCTAATATTGAAAAAAATCCCAAGATCTAAGAAAAATCTGACCATCTGTACTTCTGTAATATATAGGAAAGAGATGCAATGAGAGGGTGCATGTCTGTTCACAACTATCTCACTGGATAAGTATTTCTTTATGAGCATCACTGGAAATAATACCCTAAAAATTTAGGAAATATAGTGCCTTCCTTCTGGTTAATTGTTCTGAGCAGATTTCTAAACCCTTGTCTCCTAGTTGTTTTAGTAGTTTTCTGATCAGAGGTACATAAGGGACCAATGAGTATTTGACAATATAAAAGCACTAAGACAGGTTTTGACATACCTTAAAAAGAAAATGCAAAACAATAAGCACAGACTAAAAGAAAAAGACATATATATTAGCCTTTGAATTCCTGTACAAGTTCCAATGGTGCTATAAAATGGATTCTATCAGACAAGCCTCCTGCAAAGCCAGCAATGAAATTATGGGGAAGAAGCTACTGGGGGAGAACCTTCGGCCTCAGTTTCCTACGGCACAAATGTCACAGAACAGCAAGATGGAGTGATTCTTTCAAGTGCCAAAGTATGAGAATTTCAATTATTTGCCTTGCTGAGGTTTAAATTAAAAAATAAAAGGAAAAAAAAAAGAAAATAAAAGAAAAATTGAAAGAAATTCTTCACATAGAACTCTTTCACAACTGATGAGGGCATCTGTGCTACAATCCTGCACTGCAACATCCATTAGCCTCCCATTTTTTCTCTGACCCTCCCATTCATCATCTTTTTGAAGCTGTAGGAAATGAAGCAAGCACTGGCATTGCTCTTTCCTGACTCTGCAGTAGGCATTCTGGGAGGCTGTCTGGGATACCAATGGAGTAGAGGTTAAAGTGCTCTGTGTCTTGCACTTGGTTACTAACCTTCCAGCCGAGGGGGAATTGCTCTCCTTTCATTGAAGTCTTTCAATCTCTTTGCATTACTTTTGGTGCTGTATAACATTTTAAAAGCTCCCTGACTGACAGACATGGCCAGAGGCAGAGCTCTGCTGGGAGAACTGCAATGTGCAGAGTCTTCTGAGCAAAGAGAAGTGGTATGGCAATTAAATTGACTACAACATGATTTTGGCATTTCTGAAGCAGTGCAGACTATCCCACCCCTTTTTTTATATCTCTTTTTCCACCTCCCATCAATGTCTGGGCAATTCAAAAGGATATGTTGAGTTGTTTGGTTTTATTTTTTGCTATCTTTCATGATTACTATGGTTTTGCCATAAAACGAGGAATGCACTCTGCAACCATGGATCAGGAGAGGCAAAAAGTTTGGAAATCTTGGAACAGAATTATGGATGAACACAGTCTGAATGTGATGTTATATACCACTGAATGCATTAAAAAGAGAAGCAGAAAACCACATCTGAACTGTTCAGTAAAAAATAAATTCATACCAAATATATTGAATATAGATCTCTGTTGTGGTTGGGTCTTGTCTTAGGTTCCTTTGCTGGAATAAAATCCATAGACTGCAAAAGATTGTGCAAGTAAAAAGTTTTTACTCATTGCACAAAAGATTATTTTGCTGTAGATGAAAAACATTGAAATGTTTTGAAGATAACTTAGAAAAACTTTTTTTTAAAGGATTCTGAGCAGATGGGAGTTCTTTCTTCATCTTTTGTCCTTTCTGAAGGTAGAATTAAAACACTGAGTAGATACCTTTCACCAGGTTTTTTTACTTTCTTTTTTACTAAGACCTAAAACATAGCCTTTCAAATCAGAACAGAAAATTTCACCCTAAATTAAACAGAGGAAGTGCACTTATTCTTCTAGTGTGTTTTTTTTTTCTTTTTTAAGATTCCCAGGTTCCTGATTATAAATCCTTTCTATTTAAATACTTCAGCATGTACCAAACAAATAAGAATTTCTGTGCTATTTATTGTTATGGATAGTAGTAATATTATTCATAAGGGAAAAACAACCTTTGGCAGTATGTGAAAAGGAAAAATATATATGGTTAAGTAATTTATTATTTTTCTTTTTTGAGGTCCATATAATGTCATTGCTTTTTAAGCAGAACTCTATTGATTTCCTAGAAACCTATGTTTAAAAATCAATGACACAATATGACCCTAACAAAGTGGGGAATTCCATAGTGCTATAAATTGTATTTTGTTTTTAAAATGTAAAATGCATCTATCTTAAGTCCTACAGGCAGTTATTTTTTTTTTTATACCTGGCAACCAGCACACTGTAGAGAAGACTTGAAGAAGCTTTTGTGGCAGAGAAAGTGAGCAAAAGTTCTTGCACTGGACAGTAGGGTGAAAGAGTGGATCCCCTGTTCTTCAGTATTTTGTTTGTAAATATTTTTTGAGTAAAAGATTTTAGAGTAAAATTTGAGTAAAGCTAAAAAAAATGAGTAAAGATTTTTCATATCATTGATGGGAAACTATTTCATAACTGATCCTAAAACAAATGCTACAGCCCTGTCTCAGACAGATACAAAGGTAATGTTAAGCAGAGGAAGAATGAGGTAATAACTAAACAATGTTCTAGAGCAGCTCAGTGCTACAATGAAAATAGCAATCTCTTTTAAACTGTGATTCTTAATATTTTTCTCTGTCTCTAGAAACCAACTAGGTGTGAGAATTTTGATGAATGCTTCAGTGTAATCCTATGTAATTTGATGTTGCATGTAAATCTCTTTTATAGGTCCCTATAGATGGAATTTATTGCGGCAAATACCTTGTCATCAGAAGGATTAATGCCTGCATTAGCATTTCTGCAATAAAATCAGAAGCTAACTGGTGAAGGCCACAGACACCTCAAACCTGGATTCCTGTGCTCGGCATTAAGTGCTGGAGTTTTTATTACTTGCGGTAGGGAAGCCATTGCCAATGCTCACAAGGAACTGCTTATCCCTGCTTCTCTGGGTCCTGTTCGATGGAGGTCTCCTAACACCACTGCACCCACAAGCACAAGAGATTTTAGAAGCACAGCCAAGAGAAAATGTTGTCCCAGTGCCAGGCAGGAGATCATCTGCCCAGCGAGTCAAACGAGGCTGGGTGTGGAATCAATTTTTTGTGCTGGAGGAGTACATGGGCTCTGAACCTCAGTATGTGGGAAAGGTAATTTTTTGCTATTTCTATGAAAGTTCAAATGATACAGAGAAGTAGTATAATGTATTATAAATGTTTACCTGTTTCTGGTGGGACAAATCTACTGGCAGTAGTTCCCTCTGGTCATTGCTTTAACCTTCCAGCCTTTCCCCTCGTCACTATATACTTTCTGTCTTTGTCTGTTTATTTCCCTATTATTGCTTTTCATATTAAACAAATACAACAGCAACAACAATAATTAAAGCAAAAACAAAATAAGAGAGTTCTGATATAAGTCTGTATTTCACAACTAATTTTAGTTGAAACTGCTGTGATAGCATATTTGATTTTAGCTGATTTGATTTAGCATTTTTCTGATATCAAGAGATAAGATATAAACTTTAAATCTCAAGCCCATAATGAGCAATTATTCCTAGTCCATTTGCAGCTAATGAAAACGCATCCTTTTTGGTCTGTTGTCTTATGTCTCAGAACCATTTAATTTTATTTCTGGTTGTTCAGATTGTTTTCAAGTATTTCTAATATGTTTTATTGCTTCATAATTCAAAGTCCTGCACTACAGCTTTTATACTCTGTGTAGACATGCACAATCATACCTGCAGAGAATTTTTGCAATTCCCTCTCTCATTATATGTTCACTGTTTCTGTTAGAGGGCGTAAGTAATTGACAGAAAATTGTTTGAGGGGTGTGGGGGTGGTGAATTTAAGCAATAGAGTTTTCAGATAGGATAGGTGAAAAGGACACCTGAAGAAAATCTTAGCAGAGTGTATAATTGGATGCTGTGTATAATTTTCAGTTTAAATAAAGTACCTTACTCAGTGAAAATAAGTCAGGAATTTCTTTCCTGAGTCCCTAAATGCTACTTCCCTAGACAGCAAGGTTTCAAATTCACCTACTGTAAAAATTAGACACCATGTTTCAGTTTTTACTTTAATATCATTGTGAACCTTTTTTTTTTTTTAGTGTACATGTGGAAAATATTATTTTTTCCTAAATATAAATAAATCAACAGAAAATTACTTTTTCCTCCTATTCTTCCAGAAAACTATTCTGATAATGTATAAATAAAACACTAGATTATTTAGCACAGCAGCCAAAAATGTACTTGGATATTGCACATGAAGACATTTCTGTTAAGCCCTAAAATGTATTGGTCAAAGCAATTTGCAAAGCAGTGTGTTTGTGTCACAAAGTTAATACAATGAGCTTGCTGTAAGTCTGAAGAAAGGGGGACCACATAATGGAAAAAATCATATTTGTGATATGCAATTGGCACAAGTTACGCTTTCTCTAAGACATACCTTTGTTCTGGCACCTTGCTGAAAATGCCAACAAGGACTCTCATCACATTTGGTACTGTATCACAGGCAATGTGATTGCTGTACCTTTAATGTCAAAAGACAGATTTTACTGATGCATCACGATATTTTCTTTAGTCTTTAGTCCTTTTTGTAAGTTTTTCTTGGTAGTCATTTAGGGTCAGTTCTAAACTGCCAAAAAAATCTGAATTTTGCACAATATTTACTATTATCAATGTACTGATGAAGCAGCTTCTTCTTTTGTCCTGGTTTTGCTCCACTGACATTAAGTTTATAAGCAACTTTAGAACTAACGGAATATTTTCATTAAGACTAACACTTATTACAGATTTACCTGGAATATTTTTTTTCCTCTTAAGACTTGTTTGAACTGTTACAAATTGTGCAACACTTTTCAAGTACGAGGAAAGTAAAAAAAGTAAAACTCTTTTTTTATGTCAAAACACCTGCTTCTACAATAGAGCAATTAATTCTAAGCAATAACTTTCTTCTACAATGTTTATTTTTATGTTTATCACAACTTGTTTTATCTATATTAACTATTTGCTTTACTGTCTCTGGAAAAACCCAACAAATCCTGCCAGTCTTTGTATGTCATCTTTTCTGAATCTCTTGCAAAAAACCAGAACACAAACAAATAAACAAAACCTAGATGCAATATAGCCCTTAATGCAGGTATAAAATCACTGAAAGAGAGAAGTTGCTTAGAGAAATTGTGCTTTCAGATAGCAAAAGCCAAGCTTCATATAAATTCAAACCATTGTCAGCATACTAAAATATATCCAACAGTCGCTAATCCGTATCTTTAGATCACATGCAATTTTTTAAATCACATAAAATTTTTAAGATGTTAAATGCAGTTGAGTTCTGGATTGATTGCAGAACTTAATCTGCAGAATCAAATGATTCAGCAAAATTACATGTTTATTCCAACAGCAATTATTTTCAATTTATTTATTTTTATAATGTTTCTGTTATATATTTTAAAGTAGTAATAAATATATTTTAAAGTGTAGGATATTTCATGTGACCTAAAATCACAAGGGTTTTATTATCTTCTTCTAGTCATGATATCAGGACACCTGTGCATAGACATTCATATTACTTGTTATAGAACTACTGCACTAATAATGTCACAGTAATTTATAAATAGAATTTTAATGTATCTATTAAATCAGCTTCACTAAACAATTGAGGGGGACTAGCTAATATTGCATACCTTTTGTAAGAGAACACAGATTTACAGAAATAATGTCTTCTGTTAACAGCCACTGCATATAATTCCTTCCACGTCTGTTTTTAGACAACTATCTTGAGGAATGTCAGGTTGCAAATCAAAATATAGTTTACAAACTGATGGGGATTAGTCTAGCTTACAGGTGGTGATTTCAAAATAGTGGTTGAAGCTTACACATTAAAAGCATTTAACCTGTTTATTAATAAAGTTTGGGAATCTGCTCGTGTAATCTGTAAGAAGAATAAAAATCCATCAGATTGATAACAGAAGAAAACCCTCTTTGCTCAACGTTCATTAAGCAGATCCAGTCTAAAAAATAAAATTAATATATGATATTACCATGCAACCCATGAAAATGGACAGGATGCTGGGAGCAAAATAAGGCTTGCTCATTTACTTTGCAGTGCTTTACTTGTTTTCCTGGTACTTGGAAACTTCAGAAAGCCAGGCAAAAACAGCACGTGTGGATGAAGACAAAAAGTTCATGCCTTTTTTTGTGCAAAAACACAGGTCTCAGTGAGTGGTGACAGAAATCATCAGAGGATCAAGTCGTCAAGCACAGACAAGTTCCAGCACAGTTTACACCCACAAACAAGGCAGCAGTTTTAATTGCCCTTATGCAAGGATAGCTGAAGGGGGGTGCAACCCCACCAGCAAATATGTCTGTAATCTTTTTTTATTGCTGTGTTTCAACAGTGACATGCAGAGGCATCAAAATACACTGAAAGTTCAAGAGAACATGGTCAAGATAATACTAGCAAAGGTTTTGGTTATGCTGCATGTTGCATTTTCCCTTTATATGTCTTTGCATTCCTAGTGTGTAAATGCATCTTATCTTTCTTGTATTGCACACCTGCACAATTGCTTTTAGTGAGAATTTTTTTGCTGTCTGTCCTCAAGTTTGCAGGGACAGGCATATGGGAGCTTGTACTGGGTGCAGACTGGGTGCATAGGAAAAGATTGCAAAGTCCTCTGCAGTGTAGTGGACATTTCTCTTCTATTTTCCACTATAGCAAAAATAAATAAATAAAAAAAATCCAACAAAACAAACAAAAAAACAAAGAAACAAAAAAAAAAACAAAAAAAACCCCAAAAAAATCCCCCCAAAAAACCAAAAGCCCCCAACCAACCAAACAACAAAATAACCCCAACAAAACTCCCAGAACCTCAGCTTACCAGATATTTTTCTGCCAATTAATAACCTATGTTTTACAAGTTTGTTGTTTAAACCTCTGTCAAATTAATGCATGCTCACACACAAACTACTACAGGTATTTTTTGTTAAGAAAAGGATGCTGAAAATTTAAATACTCACGACTGTTCTATGTCAGTACAGGATAATGTAACAATATGGTATTTTTCATCTGACTGTCCTTAGAAAGCCGCATCATCTTCAAAGGTTTGCCCATATATCAAGGCAGAAAGAGTGCTGATTTGGAGGAAGCAGAACTCTATATCTATGACTAGAACAGCATGCTTTTTCAAAACCTTATCATTTATCTTCTGCATCTAAAATATGAGCATAGAATTTATTTATGCACTTTTTAGTGGATAATTTTTAATATTATGGAATTAATGTTGACCACCTTCCATTAGGCTTAAATCAACATGTACTTCTGAATACATGCTCTCTTTTTACAGTTATTTTCCCTCTTAGGTGAGTGCATGACAGGACAGTCTGTAAAGGAAATTATGCACTGCTTTTTTTCAATCTGTTCAGACGAACACTTTTAGAGAGCACTGGCTATTGTTTTGGCATTATTCAAAAGCACTGAGTTAACTTGAAAGAAAAACTAAAATTTAAGGAAAATAAATACATGCAGTGAATTTGAAAGCTACTGCCCTTTGAAGGAAAAAACAACACTTAAATCTATTCATAAATGTACCCTGGTTAAACTCATATTTTTTAAAATTGTATTTCTACTAGATTTCTAGTAATATGATCACAATAATATTTCATTTAAAGCTGTCAAAACGTTGTTTTTTGTAATTTATCAGATTCCATTCCCACAACTGAAGTAACAATGTTAGAGCTAGCTGTGTATTATTTCCATTAGACATTTGCACACTGCCATCATCAAGGAGATGAAAATTGTTTCAGGGACTGCTGCTAGTAATGTATTAATTGGCTCCCATGATGCAGGACATCAGAGTTACTCATTCTGTATGATTTTAATACGAAAGATATGGTATGTATGAGAATGAGCTTGTTCAGTACATCGAACATATACTCACCTCTGTCTGCTGACATCAAAGTGAAATCTTGTTGGGCCCTAGTGGTCTTTAGATAGAAATTTAAAGAGCAATCAGGCATGATCACATTAACCTGGCTTACTAAATTGGCTTATGGAGTTTATGCCGTGCACATACTCAAGCAAAAGAACTGTCACAATTTATTACAGACAAGGAAACTGATAAGGAGAAATTAAATGGTAAAAAAGGTGTAAGAGGAATCAGAACTGGTATCATAATTCTGTATTTCTTTTCTTGCTCTGTTGAGCTGAGACCTTTGTCTCTCCCACTTATGTCTTTCTGGTGAAAAAAGTGATGACTTTAAAAGCTTTGCATCCTGTATATTGCATAGAGTATGTGAGACACAAAGTAATTTTGACAGTTGCACATGAAAGTGTGAGAAGGAAATGGAACCATGGAAACACAAAACCCCCATGAGCGAGTCAGACTAGCATTTAATGTTTGCTCCTGGAAGCTAACCTTTTTACAAGGTGTACAAAGACATGCAGCAGAGATGAACAACTTGCAACAGAATGTTTATTATTGATCTAGTGGCTTCACTTCGTTTATTGATTTGCTTAGGTAGCTCATAGCAGGTAAATTAGGAGCGTAGTAGTAGTAAGATCTCTTGCCTGTGGTCCTTACATTGATGAAAATTATATGAGGTATTTGAAGCTAGGAAAAAAAAAGAAGGACTTTATTTTCACTGATTGCGTGAGAGAGGAAAAAGAGCGGGATCAGGACAAGGCGAGATCAAAATAAAAAGGAAGGATCAACTTCTTGAGCTGTCACCCAAATTTTAGAGGATGTAAAAGGCTGAGGTTATTGTTCTGAACAGCTAAGGAGGTCACAGACTGAAATACTTCAAACTCTAAAATTTAGCAGGCTGTATTATGCAAGGATTCAGTGATTACTGTAGAAGATTCAGAGCCTGTGAAAATGGTCCTGTTAGAATGAATGACTGGGTCTCACAAGACCTCCCAACACAGCTGAGTGTGGGGTGCTAATGATGCTCGCATGTCTGAAATTTGTGTTGCCAACACAGATGGAGAAATACAAACGAGCTTGTAGAAATTAAACTGCTAAAGAAAAATCTTACACATATTGTAGTTTTATTTGGAATGTTTCTGTATAAATGGCTTCATCTGGGCAGGAAGTTTATTAAACAGGGAAATATGGGAAAAGATACATTAAAAAAAATTTAGAAATTCTTCAAAGGACTTGAGGAGAACAGACAAATCAAACATTGTCTCCTCCTTTAATCCAAGAAAATTTGAAAATTTTATTATTTTTTTTAAATCCAAATATGGAGTTTGGCTGAGAATTTCTGACTCACCTGGTAGACATATTGTTGTTAATAGTCAGATCAGACATGGGCACGTATTCTGTACGTCAGCAATGCAAGCTGAATTTATAAGTAGAGAAACATTAGACCATCAATTAAAACTCAGCTGGGATCATGAGACATTCTTTCTGGAAAATAATCAGAATGCCAAGTAATAAATTAAATAGCATTTGCCAGACAGCAAAATGTGGGAAAGTATTAAATACCTGGAGCCTTTCCTGTATCTGGCTAATTATGTGTAAACCAAAATAATGAGAAGGTTCAGAAATTGAACAAAATTTATGATTACTGTGACATATGAGGTGTTTTAAAAAAGGGAGATACTATAATGCCTCAAATGTGCTACAAAAGTATAACTTTTCATGAGGAAAACAAGAAATTTTAGAAATATTGATGAACTGCTAAGTGACAGGAGACTAGATTAAAGCTCAGGATTTCATATCTATAAGATGGATAACTTTTTTCACAATGTGGACTTTTTTATTTCTTTTGCACATTGTAGAGGAATGCAGGTTCGGCATTCAAACAATAATTGGAAACAAAAAATTAAACTGAAAATTTCAGAAATACAAATAATTTATAATTCTACTTGAATAGTTGTCAAAATATGCATATTTATATAATTTGGATATTTATACAGTTTTCAATGAAAAGTAGAACTGTGGAGATGGACCTGGGGGTCCTTGTTAATATCAAGTTGAACATGAGCCAGCAGTGCCCTGGCAGCCAGGAGGGCCAAGTGTGTCCTGGGGGGCATCAGGCACAGCATCACCAGCCAGGCAAGGGAGGGGATTGTCCTGTCCTCTGAGCTGGGACGGCCCCAGCTCGAGGGCTGGGGGCTGTTCTGGGTGTCACAATGCAAGAAAGACATGAAACTATTAGGGAGTATCCAAAGAAAGGATGAGGGTGAGGATGGTGAAGGCCTTGAGCTGAAGCCATATGAGGAGCAGCTGAGGTCACTTGGTCTGTTCAGCCTGGAGAAGAGGAGACTGAGGGGAGACTCCATTGCAGTTACAGCTTCCTCATGAGGGGAAGAGGATGGGCAGGCACTGATCTCTGCTCTCTGGTGACCAGTGACAGGACCCAAGGGAATGGCCTGTGGTTGTGTCAGGAGAGCTTTAGGCTGCATATTAGGAAAGGGTTCTTCACCCAGAGGGTGTTTGGGCACTGAAACAGGCTGCTCAGGGAAGTGGTCACAGCATCAGCCTGACAGAGTTCAAGGAGCATTTGGACAGTGCATTCAGGCACATGGTGTGACCCTTGAAACTGTTCTGTGCAGGCAAGGACTCAAAGTTCCTTGTGGATCCTTTCCAACTCAGAATATGCTGTGATTCTGTGATTAAATTTTTTTCAATAAAATGCAAATATTTGAAAATATAGCATGAAAAATCACCCCTGAAATTCAAAACCAAAGTATGAGCATGAAACAGAATGCTACAAAATTAAAACTTAAATTCATTTTTTCAAACAAAATTATAATTATCCTGGAACAGCAAAACCCCCACAAAAACTAACAAACAAAACCCAAAGAAACCCACAAACAAGCAAGCAAACAAAAAAAAAACTATAAAAACCCCTCCATAAAACAAACTCAAAACCCCACCGCTAGAATCAATCATTAATAAAACATGCTTCATAAGAAAAAGAAAGAATCATTTCCTATCAGCTATCCAGCACCAACATATAAGAAAAGCTAACAAGTTAGAAGGTTAGCTCATCTTCAGTCACTGCAGTTAACATCCTTGTATGCAAGTCATAAACAGAAATTATTTGGATTGGCGGTCTCGTCAAGTGCTGCCATTACATAAAATAGTTTGTGATTTAGGGGCCTGAAAATGTTTTAACAGCAGATGTCCTAAAGTGAAAAAACCCCTGCTCTTCTGAAGGTGATGTATCAAACCACAATTTCTGTGATATAGCAAGGAAAACAGTGGAGTTGGAGCAAGTATTGGTTTTATGGCAATGACCATTTCCCTCTCTCTCAGCAATGCTTCATGTCCCACAGGCTCTACATGACCTGTCTCTCCTCTGCCTCTAGAGACAAACACTCCCTAATCCTTCTGTCTCCCTGTATCTGATATTCACTGTGATGCAGAAGTTACAATTACCTTACATCTTGCATAGGATCTGTAATGTATCCTATTAAATTCTGAGGAATGAACTCAGTTACAGCAGCTTTGAACTCCACAGCTTCTCTTCCACTTTCAAATAGACCTTGTGTACCCAAAATCTTGCTTTTTATTTTCTACATGAGTTGGTGAAATGAATTGTCTTCATAAATGAGCCTAACCTTTATTACATAATAATTATTTCATAAAACAGAGTAGATTACATATTTTTCTAGCCAGGGAAAAAATGCAGAAAACTCAACATGAAAAGTCAAAAAAGGTCTTAACAAAGGAAAATGGAATGGGACAAGATTACAACTGAGGACTTAATTCATAAAAATAACCAAATGTTATTTAGATGCCCCAGTAGTGGAAAATAATTTTGTAACAGGAACACTATGGTATAGTTTTCTCCCTGTTATCACTTGCTTATCATTTAGTCAATCTAAATGGAGATTGTAAAATTCCAAATAATCCAAATGCCTTGTAGAGGCATTTGCAGACTCTTAGAAACAGATGATGCTGTTTCTAAGGTAGGAAGATGATATAAAGCATAAAAACATTCTGGTGTAAAATTAGCCTTTTCCTTCCAGTATTTTTTTAAAAAACTCCAAAATAACTCTAAGGTAATTTCCTTGATGTGGTTCACTGTGCAGTACCAGATGCATGTGTTCTGTGACTCCTGCATGGCAGTGATACAGGTGCCCTATAGGCAGGAGAGGGGGACTAAGGAGAAAGGTGATTATATCCACACTGCTGGGTGACATGTCCCTCACCCTCCCAGCCCAGGGGCTGATCTCACAAAAAGTGAAAAAGGGAGGAGAAAAACTGAGAGACATACTAATAAGAGAACACAATGTCCACTAGCATTGATACATACTTAAGTTAAAAAAATGTAATTTTAATTTTTAGTAATTAGCTTAATTTTCCTCTGGAGAAGTTTTTGTTTCAGAAATACATAAATACAATGGGTTTTGTCTAAATAGTTGTGAGCAGTAGTTATTCTTGTATTTACAATTAAAGAAAAAAGTGTGTAAAGAACAAAGCAAACTTGGAAAAAAATTCCTGTCTTCTAGCATCAGTTGTAATTATAAAAATTATTACCTTGTGTGCATTGTATTTATTTTAGATGTCAGTCCCTGAACATGTAAGTTAGAGTTGTTATTGATTCTGTTATCAATGATTGATACTGTTATGCCATTAAAATCTTGCTACTTCTGGCTAAAAATATAGATTTCCAGTAACAGATGGATTATTCATTCCTATTGTTGTGAAAATGCTTAATTGACCACTGAAAAAACATTACTGTGTTTCATCCTGGACACTATGATTCAGCATCAGTAAGGATTTAGGCTGGGGCCCATGTTGTTTAATGTCATCATAAATTATCTTGGAGAGTGTGAGAGTATCCAGGGAAGTGTTTGCTTTTCAAATTAAGCCACTGGAGTTACTAAAGACAAAGGCTAAATGGAAAAAATGGGAAAAACATTATGAAACAGGACTAAAATCAGACACAAAATCTGATGTAAAGCAGTACATATTGTGGGAGGAGGGGAATAATTCCAATTTCATTACTTGTTCTCTGTGGAAATGATAATCTCTCTCAAATGGGATCTTGTTTCATAATAGCTGTATGCACATTTGCTTAGTGTGCGGTGAGTGCCAAAAAAAGCAAATGGGATGTTAGAAATTCTTAGCAGCAGCTGAAGGAAATAGATGTCATTAATGTAGCTTTGTATCTAAATTTCTGGTGAGCCTGTATTTTCCACACTGGGAATGATTTCTCTCTAGTCTCAGAGAGCATGTGTCCCGAAGAACTTGGAAAAGTATAGACAAGGACAAAAGGTTAATCAGGACTTTTGGACTGACTCATCAGTGAGGAATAACTGAGTAAGATAAGTTCCCTCAGCCTGGAAAAGAAACAAAGAGAAGGAGATACGATAGGTCTCAAAAATGTCTAGAACGTAGGGCTGAGACTAAAGGGAGGTGATTCCTGCCTTCACCAATGCAAGATGTGTAGGGCAAAAATGAAGCCAACAGGTTGACCATTCAGAGCAAAGAAAAGGAGGTGATTCTTCACAAAATGAATCAATCCAAAATCGGTAGCCCCACGTCACAGACTGCTGTGGAGATTCCAGAATTTTTAATGTTAATGATAAAAGAATGAAGAAATTAATAAATTCAATTTGCCAAAGGCTAATAACTGTAGTCACCACCAATATCCACGAACCACTGGATACTTGGCACTGATGTGGTGGTCTGTGACCCTCACCTTTGCCAGAGGCAGAGTTCTGGGTTGGAGGCCACATGCACCCAGTGCAGCACACCATGCTTTGGGGTCCAAGGATAGTAACAGACATGCTTCTCCACCTAGAATAAAATAATGGTAAGTGTTTATATTAGTCATGTTTCCAAAAGTGACTCATTTAACTTTGTGGCATGTGGTTTGAGTACTTTAATGGGCAAGGAATTTCATCAAGTAAGAAATCAGTTCTAAACAGAAAAAATAGATTTTATTAAATTGCATTTCTCCTGGTGAAAAATATAAATATTTGTCTTTATATGTAAAATGCGAACATCTGCAGTACTTCGTGTGGCAATTTACTGATTTTTTTTGTTGATTTGAATATATTAATAATAATATTAGATTCAAAAAACATAAGACAGTAGTGCAGGTCACTATTACAAACATAATGCCAAGAAAAATGTCTGGTTAGCAAGAGGCTTGGGATGTTGCAAATCTTCATGTCTTTCAGTATTTCATACTGCCAGCCATTCCACAAAAACTGCTTCTTTAGCTTTCTAGTCCATGTCACTAACAGAGGATCGTCCTTAAAAAGCCCTTAAAAAGAGTTGAGCCTCTTCAGGCCTTTTACAAGTCTTCCTGAGGATCTCTTCCATCTGAAGCTGAGCTAAGCACAAAACACATTTGCTATGCTGAGGATGCAGCCCACACACTCAGTTGGTGATTTGGTTTCCTCTCTGACTCTAAAGGAGAGGGAACTAGCTCAGCCTATGCTCAGGCCAGCTTGGGAATGTGAGGGGACTTGATCAGGCACTAGTGAAACCTCCCAGGCAAGCTCATCATCCACATGCAGCATGAATGTGACAACCCTTGAACCACAGTGGTACCCGCACTAAAACTCAAACATGCTTGCAAAAGACAGACAGATACAAAGCACAAATATTCCTGTGTGTCTTCTTGCTGGGATATTTTTACACTCCTATGCAAATTTTATGGCATTCTTATAAAAGGCAGTAGGTGATTTAAATTATACTTTACAATCTGCTTCATTAAAATAAAATGACCTCTTTAAAGGGATGAGAGTTGTGATCATGTCTTGTTATTCTGACTGCCTGATAAGCTGAAAATCAAGAAGTAAATGAAAGGATTCTTTTTATTATACCTTCTGCTTTACATCTGTGGAAGAATTCCTTGTTAGTCTTGCCAGCTTAAAAACCTTCAGAGTTCTGTATATGTTTGCATAAAGTCTTCATATACAAAATTCCACACACACTGAGGGAGAGTGTTTTATGTGCTGGTTGAATAAAAATTTAGGTCTGTCAGGAATGTGTACACCAGCCTTTTGGTTTTCATTTAATTTTTGGGTCTTCAAAAACTCTTTTTTTGGTGTTCAGTTCAAGTTGTCCTTTAAAGAAGCTTAAGGTGAGACCAGATGAGAGAATTTTCTGTTCCAACATCCTAGAGGATAATGTCAATAAATGAGTTTTAATTAGTAAATCCTTTTCTATGTCACTGTGGCAGTAGGTAAACCACAGTCCCTGATGATTATTCTATACCATTCAGCAGAGGTTGTTCTATTCAATTTTTTTCTCACAGCACTGGTTTTCAGGAGTGATACCTGAGTAAGATGTTGATCACAGCTGACTCTGAATTTTTTATGTTTTCTTGTACCTTGGTGTCAGTTTAAAATTACTACTTTGAAGAGAGTACAGTTTTTTAGTGTTCCATAATGCAGGATCCAAAGATATTTTCTTGAGTGTGTCAAGTTGTAGATTTGGATAGTCAACAAGAGGTATTGTGTCAAAACCTGTCAGCCTATAAATATGTATTTATTATTGCAGATGTGAATTAAGGATTATAATGAAAGAGTGAGATAGGACAATTTAATTGGTGTGGCAATGTTGTTTTTTTCTTACTATGAGAATTGAAGCATAAACTGTAGGGGAGAAAGCTAAGGAAAAAAGCCTCCTTGACATTATTAGGGCAGTATATATTTTCTAGAAACCAAGAGTACTTTTCAGCACTGTCATATAAGCCAGTTAATAGCTCTTGCTTGTCAAATACAGCTGTATCAGCCCAACAGCAGGTAACTGGTTTAGTTTAATTGATGCCAGTATTAGAGTCCAAGAAAATAATCAATGAGTGTTTGCAGAATCAGGAGATTCCTGTGCAAGCCAAATGAATTCTGGCAGACAGCGTTTGTACGGATTAAGAATCATTATATAAAATTTCAAAATCTGACCAGTACAACTGAAAATTTCTTTTCAGTAAAGGTATGTGTTGCTGTGGTATTTTTAAAAAGTAAAATATTTACTTATTTTGAGTAATTTATATGCTAATAGACTAATTTGATATTGTCAGGAAGTTAAAAGGCAGTAACAAGTGTATGATTCATGTTAGAAACAAGAACTTGAGCTGCTTTTTTTTTGTATAGCAAAATACAGAGCCAAAAATAAGTCATTCTTTCATTTGGATGCAAACAAGATTGGGTTTGGTTCTTTTTTTATGTGCTATTTTATTTACTCTATTCACCATTTTGACATGTTTATTGCACTATCATATCTGAAAGCTATTGTAGGGCCTGGCTCTGAAGTGCACATGATCATTCCTTCTTCAGCGAGCTGAGTCTCCTGCCAGGTGAGACTGGTAGCAAATATAGCGTAATTTTATTACACAGGGTAGTAAAATTAGGTATACTAAAAACTAAAAAATAAATTAATGTCTAACCTATTGTTTTGTTTTGGAGCAACACTTTTTAAAAATAAATTTTAATTGATCCTACCAAAAAAAAAATAAAATTGCTCTGTCCTCTATGCTTATTAACCTGTCTGTAAAGTAGAGTGATTGAAAGACACGCTTTTATGGGCCTCATCACTTAGGCATCTGAACATTTCAGTCACCATCCTTACAGTGGCTCTGTGAGGCAAGAAAGTAGCAGCTCGCTTCCCTAAGTTGGGAGTTGAAGCACAGGAAGACTGAATTATTTGCTTGAATAATTTAAAAATGAAATTGAAACCTTAAAAACTAGAAAGTCCATCCTTCTATTTTTTCTAATTCTTGTTAAATGTGGGGCTTTTAATATAAAAAATGATTTACAGTTTGATATTGTCTGGATTGATAAGTAGGCAGTTGTGTCTCTGTTGAAGGATGCAGTAAAGGGAGCTGGGCAGATCTGCCTACCTGGAAATTAAATAAAGGATTACTGATTAAATTTTCCTACATCCAGCACTGCAGTGCTCTTTAGATTAAATAGTTAGCTTCCAAGTCCATTCCTAGTCTTGACATTAATAATGTCAAATTTGTAACTGCAAGGTAGAAAGTAAGGTAAAGTAAGCTCAAGGGGAAGAGGGAAGGGGATTAAAGGTCAGTGCTGCCAAGTCCTCACAAGCCCACAGTATTAATAGATCATCAAAATAGATGACAAAATTATGAAAATAACTGGCAAAACAGGCAACCAAGAGTCTTGTGTTCGTAACAGTCTGTCTGCCTTGTGCTTTATGGGTATTCACTTGTGTTCCTTGTAATAGATTGCTAACATATTTCTTTGGGGAGCCCAGCCCCAGAGACTGATTCTGAAGTAATGGCTTCCTTAGTGTATTAAATAATTCTGACAGGCTGCTCATTTTCTTTAATTATCTCCAAGTATTAGTGGTTAAAAACTTGTAAAAAGTAATGGTATAAGTAATTAGCCTATTGACATTACTTTTTCTATAGGCTATTCAAGATAATATGTCCTGAATTTGATCACATTTTATGCATTGCACAGATAATTGTGTATTATTGAGAAAAATGTAAAACCGGGGAAAAAATAAAACTATTTTTGGGAGAAAAAAAGGCATGTGAAATCCTTCATCCTAATATCTAGGACAAGAACCAAAGGCTCTTTTATTCTGTGTGTTTGTGGGGACTCTACTCTCATGTCTGTTAGTGGTGTACAAGTCCATATGCTGAGTTAAACAAGTAGGCAGAAATTATTTGCTCCAGTAATTTATCTGCAGTGTTACTTTCCAGTAATGTAACTCAAACTGTAGGAAAAAACTAAAATACAAAGATAATATGAGTACATTTATTCAAGGACGTTTCAAAGCCATTGATATTCTTTCGTGACAATGTCTAAAAACACCCTGAAAGTCATTCTTAGTCTTAATGGTCATTAATGTTATACACTAAAGGACAAGATGAGCCTAAAACAATGCTTACAAAGTAAATAAAGACATTTTTCTAAATGTTGTCAATACCCCACACTTTTTTGTCTGAATTTATTAAGAAAAAATATTTTCAGAAATTGTCTTTCAGATTCAGGCAATTTTAAGTAAATTTTCATTTTATCCTGTTAAATTCCAGTCCACTTTATACCACCACAAATTTTATAATCAGCTAATGAGAGCTCTGTATCTTTACTTAAAGATACCATGCAGACATAAAGTTCACTTCCATTTTGGGCAATGTCCAAAAAATAAATGGGACCTTTCTTTAAAAATTCTTTTTGATTATTTCAAAATTAAAGTACTGAAGTCATAGCTGTGTTTCAGTATCATTACCAGATTGCTGGCAGATCTCCATGAGTGTTTTCATTCTGAATTAAAGGGCACTTTTAGGCAAATTTGATCATTCAGACTTTTGATCATTGATCATTTTTTTCACACTTTTGATCATTCAGACTTACTGTAGTTTTGTTCACATCAAGAGAGGTCTTGGAGAGTACCAACAAGATCACTTCTTGATAAAAAAAGCTGAGAAGATGCACTACATGAATTGGCACTTAGTCCACTGAACCAGATGAGATTTTGTTCGCAGCAGAAAACCCTGAGGTGTGTTTATTGCCTGCATCATTCCTCTCCATCAGCTGCTTCATTCTACAGAACACTCTCACTGGTTCACATTACCTGCTAACACAGGTACAGGTTGTGTCTAATAAAAAATAGATACAGAGACACTACCCAAGGCTAGGTGAGTCCTGGCATATTTAGTCAGCCATCTTTCCCTAAATTTTGGTTGAATTTTACAGTGTTTTTAGGATGACCTACTGAGCAGAAGGGATTTATGCTGCTAATGTACTAAGGTGGGGAAGAAAGTGTGCAAAATAGTAGTATAAAGCATGAGCATATAATATCAATTTTGGAGTACCTTTTAGTGATATTTATATTTATGGTCCTTACATGCCGGAATATGTAAAAAATTCAAGTTTGTAGTGTATATCTTCCATGACTTACAATCCTTGAAAAATCTGGGTACTAAAAATAAGTCTTTACATTGTTTGTGTAAAATGATATTGATTTAGAAGAAATTAACTTCCAAGTTTGCTGCTGCATGTCTGTGTGTCTATGTGTCTGTATGTAATCTGTAAGTAAAAGTTACATTTGTCCAAGTCATCTTTTTATGATTAGTTCCTATCTGTGTTAGAACATGTTCACCCATTACTTTTCATGTTGCAAAAAAACATATCAAGAACAATAAAAATGATGAGATAGATCAAATTTATGTTGAAGTCACCAAGACATTTCAACTTGAATAAATTTTTACTTGATCTAAATGATTGTTAAGACAAAGCATGAAACAGGCAATGCAAAGTTAGAAGAATTGTGCCAGAAAAATGAAAAATTATTGTTACATTTAGTTTATAATAGACAGTCTATGTAAACAGATTTTTTTTACTGCAATAATGAAAGATAAAATGAAGTGTAGTACAATTATTTTTATTAAATTGAAAGATCAGTAGAATGGTCCAACTGAAAACTGTATTTTTCAAGATAAAGATTTTTGTGTAAAAATGATACAAGGTGTTATGAAGAAGTAATTTTCTAAATACTTGTTTATACTCTTATCATTATTTTTACTTCTCTGAAGGCTAGTAGTTCTGAATATGTGCTCCTGAAAATATTCATGGTAATATTTTCTAAACTAGGAAAATTAATATTTAAAAACATTTTTATATATAAAAGATATGAGAAGGATATATACATAATTCACAATTTGTGATAGAGAAATCTTGTATGTAGAACGCAGTCTAAAATGCCATCTGTTTTTTTCCTTTAAGGTTCTCATAAAATGTGTATTTTTAAAATACTTGGCTATGTAAAATTCATTTGCCCTTTCTTTTGGAAACATTTGTTAACTGTTTTGCAACATCCATTAGTAATGCATGCAGTTTACACCTTTGATCACAGTCTTCTTTTTTTTTTTCTTCTTTTCTCTTTTTTTTTTTTTTAATTTTTCTCTTCCATGTTAACCAGAAAAAGAACTACTCTAAAACAAGCATATGGACAATCTGTGGGTGTCTGTTTGTGTGTGTAAAACCTGCACTTGGGGGAGCTTCATTTAATTATTTACTTTTGAGCTGGTAAACAATACAAATTTCTTCTCATGGGTTCTCTGGTTTTGCAGTCTTGACCATTAGTGGTTTTGACCTTTGCAAAACTGACCCAGGTTCATATAGAAGGTGAATAAGTTGCTTTAGTTGGTGTTCTCTGTAGAGTTGGTGTTTCTCTGTTCTCTCTCTCTCTCTCTCTCTCTCTCCCCCTCTCTCTCTCTCTTGCTAACTCAGCTGGAGTTACTAAGATCAATAATTTCTTAGGTGCTCCTAGCTGAAGTTCCATAAAATTAGACTATTCTTCTTCATTTCTCTGACTTCTGAGGTTTTATGGCTTGAATGAAAAGCAAACTTCACACTCATCTACAACTATTGTGCTGGAAGGCAGCTGAACGATTGAGTACTGCCATTAAAGTCAGTACACTTTCCCTGAATTCTGTTTACAAATTGTACCATTGGGCTTCTTTGTACCATTCTATTTCTTTGTCTGTTTCCCTTCCTCTAAGTAGGGTTGATAATGCTCTCTGAAAATTGATGTAAAGTTATCATCTGTAGCTGTTACATGAACATGGCTTTGTAGAACCTGAACATCATTAACTTTCTTTTGTCAAAGTCCGCAATACCGCTGGGACTCAGCGTGTTGCTACACAAATCCTATATACACCCTGCAGTGCTGATATGTGCTGCTAATTTGCTGTTGCCATGACTAGTTTATTATTTTGCCAGTTCACAGGGAAAAGTGCTTTTCCATTCTTTTCACAGCTGGCAGTACTGCTCAGCCAGGCAATGTAGGAGTTCTTGTGGGCTAAGTAGAGAAAGAGCTGGTATCTGCTGCCCTGGAATGGCATTGGCACACTTACCTTTCCTGTGGGACAGAGGTAGGTGTAACAGCAGGATCAGCCTACAAAATGTAGTCAGTAATGCTGGTAAAACCATGGTTTACTTTTCCTTTGGGAAGTCTTGCCCTTTTGGGAAGTCATTTGGAAGCACCTTACAACCTTCCATTAATAATTCTGGTGCATTTATGTTGCTGTGCTGAGGAGGGATGTTGGAAAGTTGCACTGCACTCATGGGGAGAAATATCCTCCACCTGAGACCTGTAACCTCTCTTTTATAGCTTCTTTATGGACAAGCATGTATCTGTTCTTAGCTGTTCTTTGTACAGCCCAGCCTGGCTGAAGCACCTATTCATCTGCCTATCAAAGTCATGACATTCACAGATCACAGGCAAGTTGCAGAACTACTCTGTATATATATTTTTTTTTCTGTCTTCCAAAAATATTTCTTGTTGCTCCTTCTTAAAATTGAAAACAGTGCCTGTTGAGGGCAAACTTGCTTAAATTTTTAAACTGAAGAATTTTTGCAAGCAAGCTAATCAGCATCAAATCAGTTTTTATTTGTGTACTGAAGAGACATCTTCAGATTGTCCCATTCTTTTTTCTTCTAAAATACAGCTTCAATTTCACATTCATCTCACACTTAAAAAAGAACTTGTATATGTTTATCTCACAGGGACAAAATTTGAGTTCTTACAAAAAAAAAAAAAAAAATCCAAAGAATCCCATATTCCACAGTCGGCCATATGGTGCTGATAACAAAGGAGTCATACAAGACCCAAAATTGTTTCTAGAGGTCCACAGTACTAACCCAGACCACAAAATAGATGCTTCAGGAAGTCAGAAATGCTACACTGCTACTAGTGGTACAGTGCAGCTGGTATATGAAAACATGAAGAAAGTATCTAAATATTGCTCCAGGTACCAGCTGTTCCATTAAGGGAAATACCACTACTTAGTAGTATTATTTAAATTAAACTAATTTTAAGATTATTTTTATTTTATGTGATGTTGATATTAAAATAGCTTGTTAAGAAAGTTAAGCCCAGTCTAGCTAGGTTATTAAGTTAATGATAAGCAAAGAAATCTTGATGTA
>WBNP01000616.1:650167-687517 GCA_013401095.1 Passerina amoena | reverse complement strand
CAGACAACAAAGGAAAGATGATGTTTGATGCTCAGAAGGTCTACAGCCAGTGAATATATTATTATTTAATAGATAAGTCTGTTCTTATGTTCAAAAAGGGCATGTGTCATTTATCACAGGAATATTTTTAGGAAAATTGCTAAAATTGGTTCCCTTTGTGAATATCACTTCCTTGATCATAATTAACAGCTGCTTCAGATGCAGGTGAATTTAGCTACCAATAGCTGCAATATTTGTCAGTGAGATAAGCCTGACTTCTGCAAACATTTATGAATGGATAAAAGCCCTGCCACATCACAACTAACTCCCACACCACTGAAAGGATTTCACAGTAATTTCTGTCTAACAAAGGTTAGTGTTAAATTGCAAAAGATTTTTTTTATAAAGTTTATCCTACCCTTCAATTTTGAAACAATCAAATATTATTATTTGAGGTAATTGAAATTCTGGAAAATGAAAAAGGAGGGGTGGGAGGGATAGGGGCGAGAGATGGTGAATGATTTCCACACAAGAAAAAACTTCTGTTGTTTCCATTTTGAGATCTTTAGTATGGTAAAACTTAAAGGTGAAAAGAAAATTTCCCTAAGTGCATGAACTTAAACAATAGAAAATGTTTACTAAGTCTGCGGGAGAGAACCCTGCCAATACTCTGCAGGAGAGTTCTCTGCTAGTGCTTGCAAGGCCCTAATTACTACTGAATAAAATTGGAGACAACGGGAGTTTTGCCATTGGCTTTCTAAAGTCCAAGATTTAAGCTTTATGGACACAGTTATACTTCACTGGAACCTGGAGAGATTTTGTCCTGTTAACTGATTTTCCCAGGACCTCTAGAAGAATTATATACAAGATAGGAACAAATTAACACCTCTGTTGTTTCAATGAGCAGTTCTGTCAGAAAAATGGAATATAAACTCATCCAGAAACAGTTTTTCTCCTTCACTTCCTGCTTTTTCCAAGTTCTCTGTAGGAATAACTTTCCCACTCTCTTGTTTTTGGGGTAAAATGACTCTATGCTCTTTTCTTCCTTCTCCACTCCCAATAGCAGCAGCAGAAATGTCTGTTCTTCCGTCTCATCAATAGAAAACATAAGTACAGCCTCAGCTATAGAAAACAGATGTCTTACAGCAGCCATACAGTAATTTTTTGTTCCAAATTATAAAGCTTTCTAGTTTTTTTTAATCTATTGTATTGTACTCTCAATGGATTCTTAGGAATATTTGTCTTTATTCATTAAGTACATGAGTAGATCTTGAAAGTGATTGCTATAGCTAGCGTATAACTGTATGTAAACTCAACATGTTTTTTCTTAAAATTGATTTGGGAAAATCCAGCAGAGACAATCATATTCAGATTTATAATTAAACTGCTCCATTTGAGCAGAAATGATGTAACCTTGAGCTGTGAAAGATATTTTCTTTTGCTTCTTAGTACATAGGTATGACATTTTTATTAAAAAGAAGGCAGACGAATATTCTTACACATTGTAGCTTAACAATATGTGAAATATTAATGTATCCATAACTTAGAATATATACAAGATTTCTGGGATTTGTTTCAGCTCTGTATAGTTCTACATAAATGCTGCTTGTTTTAAGTAATCCAAGCCAGAAGATCAAACTCTATCTGATGCTTTACCTCTGTCTTAAGAACCTACTTTTCTCCCATGCAAATGTTGATTAGTCAAAAGACCCCGCAAAAATAGAATGTTTACCTATTTTTGCAAAACCTCAAACCATAAAAAAAATCCCAAAAACCCTGTGTCACAAGCTATCAAAAAAGGCAAACTATGCAGCATGTCACTTATCTGTACTGCTTCAGCAAAATGAAAGACATACACACAGCACAACCTTTTCCTATGCTACTTCTGGAGCCTGAAGAAAATCAACACTGCTGTGTGATAATACAGCCCTTAAAAATATTGTTCTGAGGAAATCTTGCAGCCAGAACATTATTCAGGGGGTGTGCTTTCTTGGAGTTGATGCATACGGCACAGAAGAGCCCTTTCAGTTTCTTTGCTGTACTTCCTATTCCGTGCACATTAAGTGTTATTTGTTCATTTTTGCTGGATTATTTTGCAATGTTTTTGTGTGTCTTGTAATGTGAATGTTTGCCTGAATGTTTTTGGGCCAATGTAAGACAAAGAGATTAAAAATTCAAAATATATCATATTTCACTCATAAAATTCTGTCCCTGTAAATGCCTTAAAATTATCTCTCTAATATATGTGTTAATTTTTTTTTTCACCCCTATCATGGAACTCTTTTTTTCCTGTTTATGAAAGAGAACTGGTCAAACAGTTTATGATAGTATGCCTTGTCACAGTGATAGACAGGCTGAGGTAAAATCTTTCTACTCTGTCATTCCCTACCTCTTCTAGTATATCATTATCAAACAAAAAGAGACACCTTAACTGACAGAGCTTTACAGAAAGTGTGATTTATGGAACAAGTTTTTTGTATTTCACTCAACATGAAATTTAAATACATGAGGGAGGGAGTTTATAGCATTCATTTGCTAGGTGGTCAATAAAGAAATATATTTGAAAAAAAACAAAGAAAAATGAATTAAGGGAAGGATAAAAATGAAGAAAGTTTCATCAGCACCAGCAGAATTTAGTAGACCTTTACTCTAAACCCTTCCAAGTTCCAGCTAGAGTTAAAAGGCACACTGATATAAATCAGAAAATAGCAGAAGGTGTATAAGCTAAATAAGGTTCCAAACAGTATAAAATGAAGCATAAGCTTTTATAATCAGTTTATAATCTTTTAACTTTACAAATGCAATGGATTTCAACTGATTCTCATTCAACACACAATTCTAGGCATGTGTTTGCTACAGTTTTTTTCTTTATGTTCTAACTTCAAGAACCTATCACTTTTTGTTTATGAAAGAGTGCCTTTTTGAAGTACTTAAAAGTTGTGTATTTATCATTATGGTAGGTATTATTATTTCTATTATTGTCTTGGGCACAGAAAAAAAACAGCTTATTTAGACTATTGGGTAAGGCAATGAGAGTCTGTATAATAACGTGTCCTTCCATGCCTCTGCATGTGATAAAATTGTGACTTCCTGAAGCAGAGTAAACCTAGTTTAGGAAGCCTAATTAGGGTACAGTTTCAGGAATGATACTGAGCCCTTGGCTTTACAGAGAAGCTATCTCTGGATATTTTGCACAGATGATTCAGGAAGCCAGTCAGGCTTGGGATTCACTTTGTGTGTGATCACGTGCACCATTTATGTGACTATGGAGGTCAGTTAACCCCTAACTAGGGTTTTCTGTGTTAGGGATTGATGAACAGTAGGAGATAACTACTTTGTGACTACTTTGCCTTTAGATATTTATGACTGCATAGCTGGAGATGTATTTCCTCTCCTAGCTGCAGCTGTGGTATGGAAATGTATGCTGCCTCACAGCTACCATCCCTCATACAGGTTGCTCCCTCCTCAGAAGAGCAACTCCAGCAGGAAATTTGAGTTTTCCATAATTAATTTGAAAGAACCAGGCTTAGTAAAGTCAGCTATTCAATTCCTCTAACTAGATGGGACAGTCTGATATAGAGAATTTTAGGGGAATTCAAGTAGTTCCAGATGTTTAGAGTGGAGAAGTGAATACTACCAAGAAAATTAGTGGCAAGCTGCTCAGAGTCAAGATCTCTTCCAGCAGCATGGCAGTTGTCAACAGGCAGCTGTCTTTTTGTCTGTCACTTCAGAAATTGAATGGCACACCTCACACTTTCTTCCCTATCACACAAGATATTCCTACTAGCATTAGTAGGGCAACTCCTGTGAGAGAAAAAAATCGCATGCAATTGACTGGCTGTAGCTAGAGCTTCCATCATAAATTAAATCTCAAATAAAAAACAAGTCCATAATGTCATAATTGTTAGGTGAGATGAGGAATAAAGCATGTGTCCTCTGATGATAAAGTCCAAGTAACTAACCAGGATTTTATACCTCGCAGCTCAAGATTTATTGACTATAATTCTACAGAAACTGGATCACACTCGCACACCCTAGGAAGAAAACAGATTTTGTCATTTCAGGACCATAAACACCTCATTCTTAACTGAAAATTTCTAACCTTGCCAACAGTTTCATTTCAGTAACACTGCAGTATAAAGTTCCTGCTTGTTCTCAGATTTCTGAGCAGTGGTTATCTGGTGATCTGCAGAGAGACTATCTTCATAAACATAAGCAGACAGTCATTAGAAGTTATAAACTCTCCTTTAACAGGTGTCTTAGAAATTTTGGTTTAGATTTTAAAAAAATCACATAAAGACTTCTTAAGTCTAGTGTCTATTTTTATTGTACTTATTCATACAGCATAATTAATATTTTCATGCACTGATTTTTTATATGTGTTGTAGAAAAGATACAGCAGGCAACACAGTGCAAAATAATGTATTACTGTCACTATGTATTATCTAGGGATGCAGTTCTTTTTGATATTCTGATAGTGATTCCTCTTTCAAGAAAGCAATGCTGCAATCACTACCTCAAAAGATCACCACCCCTTCATACTTACAATTTTAATTGATTACAGCAATGCCATTGAACATTTTGCTGATTTTTCACAATTAAATAGCAAGAGTCAGAATTTGACTGTCATGCTGTTTTTTCTTTATTTAGTTTTTGGAATCAGTGAATAAGTGTTGTCTTGAAGAGGAATACAAATATCTCCTGCCTAAGGCTGGGATGATTTTTTTCCCCAGAGCCCTGTTTGTGGCAAATTCCCTTCCATCATCTCTGAGTTTTGGATATCAACATTATCCTCTGACTTAGCCACAGGGACTCCAGCCAGGCACAGGTGCAGAGGGAGTACCAGTGTTTCCACAGGTGCTGATCAAACCAGGCCTACTGGTGCCAACTCAAATGCATTCATTAGTAACAGGAGAGGTCTTCCACAGGCCCCTTCAACCCAGAAGATTATTTATTTACCACAGATTTTGGGTGCACAGTAATGGAAAGAAGTTCTGCATCTATGTATGAGGATTCACGGCATAACCTCACTTTTCCCACCCATGTGATGCATTAAGGGTTTTGGATTGTGAGGGTTTCACTTTCAATCCCATCCTCAGTTCCTGTTAAACATCTTGAAAAATTCTGAAATTATAAAAATTAAATAATATGATAGAATCTTTACGCTGAGCTGTCATCAGCAGCTGCATTGCAGCTCATAATCCTTTGGAAGGATATCCAAAATTGAGCTGGATAAAGAAGAAATTGGAAGTTGATAAATTTCCTCAAATTTTGTCTCCTGTTGCTGTCTAATGGCCAATACTGGAATTTGTTGTTGGAACCTGTGATTATGCTGTTACTTGACAATGACTATACCCAGAGACCTCAACAGATTAAAGTTCACATCAGCTGTCACCGTTCTGCAGAAAATTTCTCTAAAATGACATTCAAAATAACTGAACTGAAACCTATCAGCATGTGTACACAGAGCACACTCTAACATGGAGTTATATGAGATCAGTAAGAATAATTTAATTTTAAAGCTTACTTTTTATGTTGATTCTTGCATTAAAGTTGCAGACGGCAGAGCAAAATGCTGTGTTTCTATATGCATCAGCTCCAGCTGAAAGGTGATGCAGAAATAATCATCAGAAATCTAAGCAACTTGTATCTTACATGTATAATTACTTGTATAATTAAATTATATTAAAACACTGTTGAGAAATTTTTATTCTTTTAGTGTTTTACTAGTGCATAGCATTTTTCATTGACCAACATTTTTACATATATGGCATTCCATCAAAGGAATATTGTGAGTTTTTTCACTGTGATTATAGAAGTGTTGCTATTAAATTCCACATAATGCAACAAAAATATTCATGTAGAGAAGAATTAGAAAGTAACAACCCCTCAAGTGCATGATGTTGGTAAAGATGAAAATTCTTCTGAACTGAGAAGGTCAGGTACTGTTTTTATTCCTTTCTAATGACTCATTTGCCATCATCTTACTACCTGACAACCACACTCATTATTGAAAAAGTCCGTTCTGACTTAGTGTGCTTAGACTAAATCCCCATGACAGAAGGAGATAATGTTTTATTTAATTGGATAATAAGTGTTTTAATTTTTAAAAAGTTCAGCTTTATTTGCGAAACAAGAATCACTAAAAAAAAGACTATAAATTTTTTTAACTTAATTGTTTTGAATAAGGTTGTATTCTAATCTAATTTGAGCAGGAAGATATTTCAAAATGCAGAACCATGTTGTTTATTACTATTTTTTCAAAAATTAGTCAGAATAATATCAATATTTGGAAGCAGATATTTTGCTAAACATAAAAAAAGAAGACAAATAACAACACAAAGAAAATTATTCATGATGATAAGATGCACAGCTTACTAATTCAAATAATATTTTTAAAATTTTTGCATATATGTGTACACACACACACACTCACATACGCTCCCTTTGACATTTTTAATTATTTAATTATATTATATTATTATTAATTATTGCTTGAAATTCTCATGGTGCTCAGAAAGCCAGCTCAAAGATAGAAGTCTCTTATAAAAGGCCTCTACAAAGCTAGTAAAAAAGACACCTCTTCCTAGTACAAATAATTTTCATCTTTGAAAATTGTTCTTTTCCAAATGACCTTTAAAAAAAACATTCTTTTCTCCTTTTGTTCACCTTTTTTTTTACCTCATCACTTTGCAGTTGGACTCAGCTATCTTAAAGGTCTTTTTTATCCTCAAGGATTCTCTGATTCTGTGATTTTAGTTGCTCCTTGTTTCCATATACCTATTGTCATTCATCTGACCCATTTGCAGTAGTGTCCTAACTCCTCTCAGCACAAGCTTTAGTCTGCATGACTAATGCATGTTAAATTATTATTTTGAAGATGCCCTTGGTAATCCAAACTTTTGAGATCAGAAAACATTTGCACTGATTGTGTTGTGAGCAGATTTGACCTCGTCCCTAAATGTCCTCTGCAGTGGTGTGTGTGTGTGTGTATGTATGTGATGGAGAGGGAAAGAAAGAAAAGCTACTTTATTGGATTTGATTAGCAACAATTACACTGTTTTTTGGGGTTTGTTTTGTTTTTTTTATTTCTCCATGTCCTGAATTAAAGTCTCTGGCAACCCCATATCCCTTTGAATCTTAGGAAAATTTTCAAGGTTTATGTATTTTTAGATGGAAGGAATAAGTACATTTGTGTGAAAGCAGTACATTAGATTTTAATTATCAGTTTTTAAAAGAAGCTCTTGCAATCTGTGTAGACCATAGAGATCTTGCCAAGAGAAAATATGTGTAGAATAATTACATTTTAAAAGGGCAGCCTTCCAAATAGAAAGTCTCCAGACTCATTTACACCCTCCTCTCTTGTAGTGGGTATCCTTGTTCCAACACACACTTTTTCAGTAGAGATCTGACAAAATAGGTCTGCTTGGGTCTATGTTAAGTGCAGAAAAATGGCCTTTTTTTCCTTTCCTCGGTTCAGGCCATCATTCTGTATTTTCAGGTAATATTGGAGCTGAATGATGTTCTGGTTTCTCAAATAGTTTTCTTTGCACATCTTACCCAAGAAAGTACAGGATCTGGTGGCTACAGAATGAATGGTGATACCTGGGAATAGGTGCAGGAAGATAATATAATGGAGAAAGTCCTAAAATATATTGCATAAAGAAAAATGATGTAAAGATACAAATGTGGGATGTATAATTAACACTGTTGTGCAGGCCAGGAATGGTTAATAGCCTGGAACATTTACCATTTTTAAATTCCAGATATGCACTACAATGTAACATTTAAACTGATTTACTTGTAACAAATAAATGGGACAGTGATTTTTTTTCCAGCCCGTGAAATTGGCAGTGGAATAAGACCTAGAATCTCAGAGTGCATCATAGGGTAAATATATCAGTTTAGGGGTTTTAAACATTCCTGGACATTTGGGAAATGCGGAAAGGGAAGTTGTCAACTCATAAAACCACTTTTCAATGTCTGCATTGCTGTGAAATTAAGATCACAGCAATCCTGGTAGATGTCATAGCCCTTGTTCTGGCATGATTCGTGGGGGTATAGGAATTGCTTCATACTAAAGTAGACTATCTGGCAATTTTTTAAGCTTCTTTTGCTTCCAATTTCTTTACTCATGTATGTGAATTTATATAATCGACTTTAAAAATTATTGTATTAATAGAAGTGATAGAAGTATTTAAGGAAAGAGAAGGAGAACAGTTGAGCATCAGATGAATAGGATACTGAAGGGAAAATCAGCACCATGGGACACTAAGAAACAATTACATCTGATCCATACTCTTGCAATGCTTAATTTACTTAAGAGTGCAGACCCATTCTTGAAGTACATTACCTAATGCCTATACTGGTCTTTCATGTGGTTTGAAATTATCTGTACAGGTGTATGAATTCTTGAAGTGACACAGAGCTGATAACACTGAGTTATTGAAGCAGTAAGATCTTAATTTATTGCTAAAATACAAACAATCATACTTCTTGCTAGAAACTGTCAGAAGATTTGAATAAATAATTTCTCCCAGATGTGCTAGTAGAGAGTTGTTATCAACTTTTCATCCTCTTTGAAGCAAACTAGTATTCAGCTTATTACAGGCTGAAGCAGATTGCTAGATCACATGGATTTGTAGACTGACTCAGTCTGGCATCTGGTACTGGATGTGATTCAAAAACACTGCCATAATTTCTGCATAGATTTATGCAATGTATCTTACAATAGTCTCCATCTTATTATTCATCATTTTTTTAATCAGTCATTTCCTTTGCCATATGTGTTATTGTTTGTACATATTAGCAAGAATTATGGAATGATATGTCTTTTTCTGCCATCATGCAAAAATATTAATGAATTTCTGCACTAACAGAGTTTTGCTGCAAGAAATTATTAGTTTTGCACTTGGGGTAGATTTGCCCAAAGATCTGACACTAAACTGTGTGTAGAATACAAGTGTAGGTTTCAACAAGGATAGAAATGAATCCCTCTTATTTCCAAGCCTCTGCTGCATTTTTAATATTCAAGATTTATAGAGAAAGCATAAAATTAAGACAACCCGTGTGAATACAATCATTTGTACAACCTTGTTGCAGTAAATTCAGGTGATTCTGGAATGTAAACACCTTGTGGAGAGGGAAGTAGGTAATATCTGAGCACTTGTTCTCTTGCCCTTTAATTTTACTGAAATAATGGAAGACCAAGAATTAGAAAATAAGTGCGAGCAAGAAGGTGAAATGGGATAGAAACCCAAAATTGCTGTGGACAGAGTGTCAGAAAAACTAGTCTCTCACAAATCTTCTGTTTTTCAGCACAAAACAATAAATTCTTTTCTTCCAGTGCAATACAGCTTGTAGCACATAAATCAAGACACAGTAGCAAGCACTTAGTCTTTAGCCTAAACTGCTTTCTGGAAAATTTCAGGCATTGAAAGTCAGGAATATTTCCTAGTGTTGTGTAAGTACAGCTAATGGTAGCTTCTTGCTCTCCATCCTTGCATCTAAGTTTTGCATTCCCTTTATTGTTGGAGAATTTAGTTAATTTTAAATTAATCAATCAGCTTTTCCCCTGCAGTAATTTGGCACTGTGTAATGTTGAATTGACCCACAAATTGCATAGCTTGGTGTGGGTTACAAATAAGCACACATCTGCACATTGCCCTGCAATGTCATCTAGGAAACTTATGTCAAAATCAGCAGATTTGATGAATAAATACAACGTGACACGTGCCAGCTAATGCAAAGCATTGCAGCTCTGCTTAAAAAGGTGGAATGGTTCCTAGGTTGTACTAGCTGAGTGATACTTGTGAAGCCCAGTGAATACATCTGCAACTGTAGAATTGCTATTCCTATCAGTTGCAAACCTTTTTTTCTCCAATACATTTGGGAAAAAAAGCCTGTGTTTAGTGTAGACTTTGTATTTCAGTCTTCCATTGTTTTGGGAGCCCTTGCTTTCCCTGCTTTTTCTCCAGCTAGGAAAAGCAACTATAATTGATTCTCTCTAGTATAATCCAAGGGCTCAGATAAGACATGCAATACAGCCTGATTTGTTACTAGTTGAACACAAAACCTACAGCTGGCAATCAGAAACACACTCAACCATCTCAGCTTTAGTGCCAAATCCAATGACAGGAGATGGGAGTAATCTTGTCATGCTTCCCTGTTTACAAATTCCTGTCTCATAATTGCATTATTTTGCTCTGTGATATTATGAATTCCAGGAGTATGCATCAAGGTTGTCTTCACAATGAAGCCCAAAAAATTTTATTTAATATAGGGATACTGCTAAAACAGTTTTCTGGTTTCCTCTAAAAAGTTGTAACATTTTTTTTCTTCAACCTTTCTCATCATCATTTTGATTTTTTTTTCTCTTGATGTGCGTCTGTAAGCCTCTAAATGATAATGGAAGGAAAATACCAAGTTTTCACTAAGCAGAGTGTAATGAAACAGCAGGAAGTTTTGAGCCATTTAAATTAAAATAAGGAGGAAGAAAATTGACATTAATTATCTCAGACTACATTATCTTTTCATTTTGCAAGCAAGGAAATATTTAACACCTTGGAAGCAAAATACTTTAGTTTGGACTGGAGAGATAATTTAAAATCACATGTGGGGGGCAGCTAGATGAAAGATCAGAAATTAATATATTCACTGAGCAAGAATGATGAGATGAAAAAGTAGACAAAGAAGAGACTAAGCTTGTGTTCTCTCTGTGCCACAAACCATGACCTCTTCCACAGTCACAAGGACCTATTTTCAATTTCAAGTCAATAGCTATAAATGTCAGTAATTGCCTTCAACTCCTTTTCTGTAGCTTAGCTTCTTGCCCCATTACCAAAAACCATTTAGTTTCTCAGTAATTCATTTTCTACATAATCTCCTTTCATATCCCATGTTTCCTCTATTGTGTTTCACCTTGGGCAGTACATCATGTAAATAAAGTCTATATCCATAATCCCTTTACAATTCAGCTTAAGAGAATTCACTCTTGAAAACTCCATTCTGACCAGTGGCCATTATAGAAGGCCTTTTTAGTCCTCATTAGATGGGAAAAGTCGACGCATATTTTAAAAGCTATTTCAGCATCAGTGATGTAACCTTGTGTATCTTTTCAAAGCTTTTAGATGTATTTAAAGGATGGGTATGGAGCAGGATGGGTGTCTGAGAAAGAAGTTCATCATACTGTAGCTGGATTTAAGAGAACCCTGTATTTAAAATAATGTTTAAGGCCACTTTATTGTAGGATAGACACTGATTAAAGGGACAAAAACATCCAAGAAGTTAAATTCAAGTTTTTTTATTTTATTTTTAAATTATACCTTGATATTCATCAGAGTAATAGCCATAAAAAAATTGCATATTGGTATTTAAGGCAGAAAATATTGAATTCTGTACTCTTTCAAAATGAGCAAGAAATTCCTATATTCACAGTCTGCAGTGTGATTTTCTCAGTAAAGACAAAAGTAAGGGATCAAGTATTTGTGTAAAAGGCAGTATTTTTAGTTCTGTTTAGCATTTACTGTACTCATGAGGTGTATACTTTCTTTTTTTTAACCAAGTTTGACTTTGCGTTTCAGACGCCATCAAGCTCTTGCTCTTGAAATAATTAGATATTTCCCTTTTTCTTCTCTGAAAGCCAAATGCCTATGAAAGCTTTTGACACTCTCTCATGTCATCTTACATTTGTTTGATGTGGCTACAGGTGATTTTACATACTTGGTCTTAAATCTCAGTTTATAACAAATGTGAAGCCCTGCTTCATTGCAGTTTTAGTTACTGAACTGCAGCAAGTCTGTGCTGTACTAGATAGGAGTAAAAGTCTTGCATAACATACTACCCACAAGTTTTCCATGTGCTTAGAGGCAGTTAAGGACTTAAGAAATTGGTTCCTCCAAAGTCTTTTAATACATTAAAAAAAAATTGCTGTGTAGCCTAGGAAAATTCATTAATATTTTTGTCCTCTCTTTTGCTCTTCTTTTTCTTCTCCAGCTTCATTCTGACTTGGACAAGGGAGTTGGCAGTGTTAAATATACCCTTTCAGGAGATGGTGCTGGCACAGTTTTTACCATTGATGAGACCACGGGAGACATTCATGCCATAAGGAGCCTAGATCGAGAAGAAAAACCTTTCTACACACTCCGGGCTCAGGCTGTGGATGTTGACACCAAGAAACCACTAGAGCCTGAATCAGAGTTCATCATCAAAGTGCAGGACATTAATGATAATGAGCCAAAGTTTCTGGATGGGCCTTACGTTGCCAGTGTCCCAGAAATGTCTCCAGTGGGTGAGTAAGAACCTGTAAATGTTTGATAACTAATTGTGTATTACTTAATTGCCTCAGTGTACTTTTCTTGCTGAGAGAGGGATGAAATTAAAAAAAACCCAACTTCTAAAACTTATTATTAGAAATATTTTTAATATTCTGGGCCTAGATGTACACAGATTACAGTTTTGTTTTAGCTTTGTTTTCTTATTAAGAAACTTATTCTCCTGCAATATGAGTACCTGTGATGTTAAGTTTCTGAGGGTAGGATGAGTTACAGAAAAAGATATTCAAGGAAGGTATGCTAAGGTCCAGGGGTTCTCTAACCCCAAACCTGTTAGGTCACATGATGCAGTGCATTCCCCTCTCTTCCTAGTTTACATTTGCTGTTTGCTGGAAAAAATTAGATTGCCTGTTTGCTGTAAAGCATCTTGTCATTTAAATGGTTTTGTCTTTGTGACTCTTAAACTCCTACAGCACTTGCATGATCTCCTAATTATGCATTAGGGGGCAATTCTTTATTCAAGTCCTGTTATACTCTGCATGCTCACATGCTCAAAGTAACTATTGCCCTTGCCTTGGTCACAATGCAAGAATGAGAGTCTGCAAGAGTGGCTCAAGTTGTCAAAAATCTAATGTCAAAAAAAATCTTTAGTGCATCAGACTCCTAAATTAAAAAAAAAAAAAAATAAGATTGCCTGGGAACATGGTAAATTTTCAAAAACCTAGCGTACAGAGGACAGAGTAATTTTCTTTTCAGAGAAAGGTGGACTGCAGTAATGATATTGAAGTACTGGAATAGGTTTTTGCTTGAAGAATTTTCACAACACGATAGATATTTGCCAGGAATGACATAAAGAGCATCGATCCTGCTTTGGAGCAGGAGAATAGGCTAAACAAACCCTTTTGGTCTCTTCCTGATGGCTGATTCTGCAGTGGTCCTGAGCAGTGTGTTTGCAACATAAGCACAGTGCTTGTGTCCTGCTGCCAGATGGCATTTTGGGTTTCCCTGCAGGCACCAGAAATTAATTTGTTCTGGGCTGGGAGTCATTTAACTTCCCAGTGCTAGTTCCAGCTTATTGCCCTTCTCTCTCCTAAACTGCATTTTCCCAGTACTTCACAAGCCAGTACCAGCCATTTAATACTCGTGGTAGTTGTTAACACTTTTGGAAGTTTTCTGACTTTGAAGTGGCAGGGGATACTGTTCCCTTTCAGCTATGCACCTCAGATGTTGATACTTTTAAAGTCAAAATGGGAGGCGACTAGCTGTCTACACAAAAATTGTGTACTACATAGAATTAATGAGATATTATTTTACATTTTGTGGTAAGGAGCAGTAGAATGCTATAGAATGTGATAAAATGTGATGTGAGTAGACATTTAGAGATGATCATGTTAATCTTATAGAACGGCTGAGAAACATTCACTGTAGTCACCTACAGGACTCTGTCTATAGATTCACAATACAGGTGCATTATTTTTTCCCCTAATGAAATGCATAATAATATTACTTACAGTTGTATCATGTATAGATGAAAACCGTTTGTTACATTTCAACACCTGTGTCTGTGGCAAATTCAGAATAACATTTCTCACCAGTGAGCGTATGGTTGGTAGTGAAATTGTGTTTAAAACATTATCAGAAAGAAAAAATGAAAATCAGTGATGGTGTTAGTACAGCAGAACAGAGTGCCTACATTCATTCCTTTACTCTGTTGTTCTACCCCATCTTTCTTTGTTATTTTTGTAAATATGTGTGTGAAGCAGAAGATTAAATGTTAACAGAGCTTTTACTTCATATGAAATGCTCTTCAAGGTGTGCCATATATTGGCAGCTTTTACATGGATGAGGAGTTGCATGACTAAATGAGATACAAATGAGCATGCTGTGGCATGCATGCAGCATTTTAAAAAAATGTCTTTCAATTTATTCTCCTTTAGAAAAACAGAAGTAAATGCCATGGCAAAAACAGATCTTCTTGGTCTTCTCTTTGTTCAGTCATGTTCACGATGTCTATTTGTCCATGAAAAAAAATAAAAGATGGATGAAAATTGATCTGAAAAGGCAAGGCAAGGAAAGAGTTCCCTAAATGGCAGTCTAAACTTCAATTAGTGGCTACTAAAGCAGATAAGAATTTTTGCTGTTAGGTTGTCTTGCAGCAAAAATATCCAGAAATGCCTTGTCCTCTGTAGTGTGTCAGGAGATTGTGCCTTCTCTGATGTAGGTCTTGCTATTCTCTTGTTCTCTTTATCTGTTTTTCCTTCCTTTTGCAAGCACTGATTTCTCAGAGGATCTAAAACCACTCCTTTCTATCATCGGTACCATTTAGTTGCACCTTTAGAGACACTTAGACCTACCAGTGCCTGAGGCTGACACTGAAAATCACTTTGATTTTTCAGCTGGTGCAGCATATGGTTGTCTTGGCTTAGGAAAAAACCCAGATCCCAGATAAACTCTTTCTCTCCTTTTTTTTTTTTTTTAACATTTTCATTTTCTAGTTGCTACTTTCTAAATACCAAATGTTCCAAATTTCAGTTACTATAGTTTTACAACAGAATTGTTTATAAACTGCACTCATGCACATATTTATTGGGAAATTGTGGGAAAGTCACTGAAATACTACATTTTTACCCTTAATGGTCTCTTATGTGAGCCTGACAAGCTTTTGTGACTAGTGACTTGCAGTCTTTTATTGTTTCATGACATTTGCATGCAAAGGTTTACCCAGTTTGGTACTTTATCCCAAGGTTATTGGTAATGTTATTAGTAATAGTACTTTCTAGAAATTGTCATGGCTACATGGTTCTCAGTTTTATAATGTCTCTAGACTTCCTAATAATTGCTATTGCTGAATCTGGGATGGCTGAAATAATGCCATAGCATTCATCTCTAGAATCAGGGTTGCAGTTACAGTGTTATAATAAAATCGTACATCAACTGGACCTTAGTAATATTTTACTGGAAAAAGTGCAAAAAATTGAAAATTCATGGCATTCTCAAGTTCTGGTTTTCTGCACAGAGGTATTACTTAGATATACTTGTCATAGTCTTGTTTTTCACAGTAGATTTTCTTAGAACTTTTGTTACTTTCCATGCATGTTGTAGGAGGAAATTTACTTTTGCACTTCAAATTTACATTGAGGGCAGATTGAATATTCTTCTGCAGTTTCTGTACTCTAGTGTTGATTTGTTTTTCCTTTTAATCAATATCACTCATTAAAAGAGATAGTGGTACTGAATATCTTTTCATTTTTTTCTGAAGAGGTATAATATGCTTTGAATAGCAGTTTTAGGACTGCTATTTTTACTTAGCAGTGCCTTCCTTACCAGGAGCCAAATTCCTTCATATGCTCTTTAAGGAAAAAAGGTAGAAGAATATTTACCCAATACAAGCCGGGATGCAAACCTCTTTCATGCCAAAGTTTGACTAGACAGCCAGACTTTCTCTTTCCATACCTGCACTGTAATCTGTTCTTGTATGATGGAGAGGAAAGTCAATCACAGCCAGAAACAAGAAAGATCTTCTCTTGAAAAGCCCCTTGGGTTACCAACTGTTGTAACATGCAGGCTGCTGTACCCATCTGTGGTTTCCAGTGCTTCTGATAGTTTCAAAGTGGGCACAGCTTCCATTCTGTAGTGGAAGGATATCAGTGCCTCTAAAGTTGACATTGTATTGTTCACATGATAAATGGGATGCATAATACTTTATGGTGAAGAGTTTATATTTTAAAGGACTATTTGAAAATTATTTTATTTATTATTTATTATTTTTGAAAATTATTTTACAAACTATTTTAAATTCCCTGCAGAAAAACTCAGCAGATGGAGTCAAATTACAATGCAGAACTAATATTTTAAGAACATAGATTGCTATGCTGTTATCTTATGCTTAGTAAGAGACTTATAAAAGCTTAAGAGCTGAACTCCTAATGTTGATTGTGGGTTCTGGTGGTTTTTTTTTCCTTTTTTTAATTTTCTTTTTTTATTTGAATTGGTTTTATCAATATCTTCATTTGAAAATATTTTCTTGGTTTTATGTAGGTTCCAAAATGTAGAATGAAACAGAAATGTGGATTTATCTATGAGAACTGAAAAGGGTGCCCTAATATCTCCATTTGTAAGTTTGTAATAGCAAAACATGTTCTCCTTAAGTATAGTTTAATCAACTGTGTTGTTGCTTCTAGCAGCTGTGCCAGCTTCTGTTGCAATATAGTTGACGTAAGCATGCAAATATAGCTGAGTTTAAACCAAGGTTATCCCCTTATTAAAGCTATCAGTCCAGATGACTGAGAATGGGGGCACAGCAGCATTAAGCACACATTCAAGGAAAGATATTATTATATATTTTTTAATATATTTATAAATAAAAATGTGCACAGAAATGCATTTTCTTCCCTATGCATTTCTTTCACTGAATATGCTGATTTTTACAGCAAATTTATTACCTCTATTGTCACAGTCTCCTAATTGTTTTCTAAGGTCTTTGCATTATTCTTCTATGCTTATACGTAGACCAGCTAGGGCTGTACTAAACCCATCAATTCCATAATATACAGATACCATATGTTCTTTCCTACACAATTTCATTTCACACTTTTCCACTACATTAACTCTTTATTGATTAGACTCTACAAATTCCAGATGACCATAGCAGACTAAAATGGTCAATGATACTAGAAAGTTGATATCAGGTTATTTTTATTGTGTTCCTTGGTGGTGCAAAGCAGCTTCCTGAAGAGTCTTATGGATTTGCTTCCCATGGTACTGTCACTGTGAAAATAGTCTCTATCAATTTTCTAGCAGTTTTCCTTCTGGAGTGAATATTTAATTGGCTTTTATTTAAACACTGGCTTATATAATGGAACATATGTTTAATATATCCATCTATGTGGTTACATGTGCAAGAATTACAATATGTAGAAAACTAACCTGGTGAAGCAGTGGGTAATGACCTGCACTTAGGTCTGGCCCAGCTCAGATCTCTGTGCCTGAGTTTAGCCTGAAGCTTACAGTGAGCAGGGGCTGGGGAAGGAAGGACTATGAGGCATTGGAGCAAAGGCTGAATGAGCCTGCCTTTGATATAGATTCCTAGCTGTTGGCGATATATTTTTAAGGGTTTCCAAAAGCTTACCCAGGCTGTGCAGAAGATATTACTTTGGGAATCCATTGAGACCAGAGGTACTTTTGAATGGCATTATGCATGCTCGTGAACAGATAACTGACAGCATAATCTGTCTGTGCAGCCATTGTCTGCAGCCCCTCCAGCTCCAGCCTAGCCTCCAGGCTTTTTTTTCTTGTGTTATCAAGTCCTTAGAGAAAATGATGGGAGTTGGACGTCATATTCAAGATACAAACATCTTGAATATATTTTATTTTTATCCAGTTTTCCTTGTTGAATTATTCCTATTGATTATTTTCCTTTTTTTGTCTGCTGTTGATCTTTGAGAAGAAAACTTTGGAGGATTTTCCATAGTGATCCCAAGATCAAGAGTTAATAGGTGATGGAGCTACAACCCACCTCTGCAGAAGTACTGATAAGTTACTTTTTCTGAAGCCTCTTTTTGTTTCTCCATGTGAAGTTCCATTTTCTCAGTTTCTTGCTATGTTAAGATTCCCCTGTAGCACTTTGCAGCAAAGCTTTCATTTTGTCAAGCTGTCACCTGTTCATATATTCTCTTTTACTGGCAACCTATGAGTTCAGATCCAAGAGAGATGCCAGTGGCAACCCCTCTCTCATATAAAGACTGGCAATTTATTCCTACGGTTTTAGATCTCTTTTTATTTGGATTATATAAGGAAAAGCTGTTGTATCTTAAACTTCTTTTTTTCAAATTTTTTTTAAGAGTCTTTGCTTAGGAACCTTCCTGAAAACTTTTTTGAAATTTAGATATTCTTAATATGTGCCAGTAATCTCGAGCTATATACTCACTGATGCACCCAACAGTTTTAACAGGTTTAGTGAAGAGCAACTTCCCTTCACAAGGCCGTACTGAATTTGAGCTTACAAGATCATATCGACATGTCCTCTAATTTGATACTTTATTAAAGTGTACAAATTTTGTCCATCACTTGGGTCAGACCTGGTGTTCTGGGTCATTCGGACTCTGTTTCAGAAAAATTCATGTTCCATCATTATTTTTCCATAGTCTTTCCTGGGGCTATGTCAGGTGGCAGATAACTCATTGCAATTGATGGTTCAGTGGTTTCCCACTAAGAACTACCATTTTTTTTAATTACAGCTCTTGTCTTTCTGTTTCTCTTTTTGTTTTAATTTTGAAAAGATACATCTACTGCACTTATCATCAGAATAACTTTTTTTGCCACTGTGTAGGAAAGTGAGTTTTAAGGAAGGAGCGGAGGGGAAGGCAGGTTAGGGCTGCTTAGCTTTTTCTCAAAGAGTGTTTTTCCTTTATACAGGACATTGCATAAAATGTAAAACAAAAAGCGTATTGAAAAAAAAAAACAAACACTGAGATATTGAGAGAATATTACAAGTAGGCAGTGAAAGCTTTTGAAACAAAAGTGTTTCTTTATGATAGACCACTGGGCAACCAGGCAGCTTCATTTATGGGGCAGGTAGGAGCCAGAAAAAAATATGGACCAAAAGAGAGGGAGAAAATAGTGCAGAAAATCAAGACTGCATTAGTTAAAGGATAATGGGATTTGCCATACTGTGAGTTTCCTTTCATACACCCTGGCTGTTGGATATTGTCAGTGAAACTGAGACATTTGGAAAATCCTGTGAGGTGGTACACTCTATGTAAAATGAAAGCTGTGACACACAGGACTATACAAACATGCGAACAGCAAAATTCTCAGCAAAGCTGAGAAGTTTTGGATATTGAAAAAAGACACTGGATTGTGTTTTCTTCTAGCTGTTTTTACAGTCCCAAAATGTCAATATTAATGCTGAAACCATTTAAAAGCATTTGATTCTTACCTCACATATATCTAAGCCTACACTGGATATTTTCCACCACAACTCCCGCAGGGCTTTCGATCCTGTCTCTCATCATATCCTCAAAGGCAAACTCAGGAGATGGGAATTAGGTAACTGGACAGTGGATGGAGAACTGGTGAAAGGCAGATCCCAGAGGGTTGTAATCAGTGGCACATGTCCTAGTTGGAGGCCTGTCCTTAGTGGTGTCCACCAAGGTTCAATACTGGGTCCAATACTGTCTAACTTAGTGACTTAGATGAAGGGGCATCAGTCTGCTCAGCAAGTTCACTGGTGGCACAAAGCTGGGAGGAGTGGCCAATACCCCAGAGGGCTGTGCAGCCCCTCAGAGGGACCCTGGCAGGGTGGAGAGATGGACAGAGATGAAATTCCGGAGATTCAACTGATGTGGTTTGACAGGAATTCTGGGATGCTGTGGTCACACCACCAATGGGTGCTCAGATTTTAATATTGGCACTTGGTTCGACCATTAAAATTTGAGTACGCCTCTGAGAACACACAGGGGTTAAAAGCAGGGCTGCTCCCCTGGGAAGGCCGGCGGCAAAGCGTTGGATCTCTCCCCGCACCGGCCCAGCTGCTGGCTGGGCAGGGAGAGGGGAAAGCCACGCGGCCCTGAGGTAGGCCAGGCCTGGGACAGAGATGGGAGGTGGGCCTGGCCCGGCCCCCGAGGGTGGAAGGGTGGAAGAGAGAGAGATGTACCAGAGTACCGGGAGGCACTGGGCAGCCCGTCCCCCGCCCACCCCCTACCCGGGGAGACAGAGAGAGAAGGCAGCCTGTGCTTGTTACCTTGAAACTCGATAAACATGTGCCGGCAGCAGGCAGCACTGGCTGAGGAGGAGAAGAAGGTGGGGGGAAGGAGGCAGCAATGGGTCCAGCAGCTTGGAGGAGCTTTTAACCCTTTGTGGACAATGAAAACTTTACAGAACATTAACCCTTCTTAGAAGAGAGATAAGAGTGGAAGATGAAGAAGGACTAAACAAGTGTTGAAGGTCTGGGCAAGGGCGAGATGTGAATAGAATAAAGAACCTTAGGTGGAAGGGATGATGGAGTGGCATTTTTGCTGGACACTTTTCTATATAGCCATGGACTGTTTCCTTGTGATACAGAGACTGCATTCCAGGGGGAGGCCAGGCCTCAGAACCAGGAGGATCCAGTGTGGGTACCCCTCGGCCCCAGGGGGAGAAAAAATGGGGGGGGGACAGGCGTTCTGAAGGAGAGATTGTGCCCTTTTGGAGTGGGACGACGCATCCTTAAAAGACAACCCTCGAAGCAGCTCTGGTCCGTGTTCAGTGGTGAGAGCATTGGACATGAAAAAGAAGGGGTCACCATGGCCGCAAGAAGGACTCCTCTCCCCTTGATGAACTGAGGATTGAGTATTTTAAAGGGTGGTGCCAGACTGAGAGCCAAGGATTTGGGGGAATGTATTGTATTGGAGAGTTGGTGGGGAGGAGGAGGAGATGTATTTGTGAAGTTTTCATTTTCTTCATGTGTTTTTTTTTTTTTTCCTCTCTTGTAGTTTAGTTATTTTCTTGTAGTTTAGCTAATAAAGTTTTCTTTATTTTTAAGTAGGAGCCTGCTTTGCTTATTCCTGGTCACATCTCACAGCAGACACCAGGGAGAGGGTATTTTCATGGGGGCACTGGCATTATGCCAGTGTCAAACCATGACATCAACAAAGGCAAGTGCAGGGTCCTGCAGCTGGGGAAAAATAACCCCATGCACCAGCACAGGCTGGGGGATGAACTGCTGGAAAGCAGCTCTGTGGAGAAGGACCTGGGTAGACCTGGTAGACAACAAAATCCCCAAGAGCCAGAAGTGTGTCCTTGTGGCCAACAAGGCCAGAGGTATCCCGGGTTGCATTAGGAAGAGCATAACCTGCAGATTGAGGGAGGTGTTTCTGTTCCTGAGGAGGCACAGCTGGAGTGCTGTCTCCAGATCTGGGCTCCTCAGTTCAACAGAGACATGGAGCAGGTCCAGTGGAGGGTAAAATAGAGGATTATGGGACTGGAGCATCTCTCTAATGAGGAAAGGCTGAGGGAGCTCAGCCTGCTCAGCCTTGAGAAGAAAGAACAGAGAAGGGACTTGATCAAGGTTGGTAAGCAGCATATCATGAGGACGGAGCCAGCCTCTTCCTGTTGGGGCCAGGTAGTAGGGCAAGAGGCAACAGGCAGAAGTGGATGCACAGAAAGTTCCACCTGAACATGAGGTGACCAAGCGCTGAAACAGATTGCCCAGAGAGGTTGTGGAGTCTCCCTTACTCAAAAACCATCTGGACACAATCCTGTGCAATGTGCTCGAGCAGGGAGGTTGGACCAAATGGCTCACTGTGGTCTCCTCCAGACTTACCCATTCTTTGATTCTCTATGTGATTGTGTTTAAATGTATGTGGGCAAAGCTAAGAACCCATGTCACAGCAGTTAAAACCACTCTGTTTCCACACACTGACTTTACTGCAGTTCAGAAGTATAAATCAAATAATATATTGTATCATATGCATCTTTTGATACAACCTAACCTTTTTTAGGTGTCCAAGCAAAGATTTAATTATTAAAATTAGGCTATTGGGTTATTTCTAAATCTATATTCTAAATTTTGTTGGTAGTTTCAGTATTATTAAATATTAGATATTTTTGTTTATTAGGAGAAGCTTTATAATTATTAGTGCAGTCTTGCTGTTTGGATAAACTCCTTTAGGTTCAAGATATATTGCATTAGAATTGTTGGGATTATGTGTTATTTTTTTTGTTTTGTTTTGTTAGTTACACAGTTGATGAGGAAGACATATTTAAGTGTAGTATTGAAAAATGTAGAAATTGTTTTTATGCGGGCACCTAATATCTGTAAACATAAAATCTGTTGTATTGATGGTTGTTTTAGTAGCCACAGATCAGCTGCAAATGATAAAAATTAACAAGAAGTTGCCTTTTTCTTACCACAAAATTACTCTGGACATTAAATAGAGTTTCAGCAAGAGATGTTCTTTTGGCCACCAAGTGGTTTTAAACGTTAAACATATATTAAAAGTATTATTCTTCTCAGCCACTGAGCGACTGTAAACATTAAATATGTTTTATAAAAGCTGCTCTTCAAGCTACTGCCTGCATGGCTATGAATATAAATTTTGTTTAAAGTTGCTTTTCAGCCACTGAACTATTTTTTTTTTTGTTTTGCACTCAGTTCTATTTATAACTTTTCAGAGGAAAAACAAGTGCAAGGTTTCACTGGCACAAGGCAGCTCTTCATTTATGACAAGTAATCATGTCCTACCCATTTTCTCATAAAAACACTGCAGGTAATAATAACAAGCCAAATTTTAAAAGGATTTTAATGGATATTTTGCATGGAAAGTGAGTGCATATCTAGTGTTCTAGTCACCCATATTTGTGTTTTACTCTGCAGTAAAACAAAACAATAAAAGCAGACATGACTGATATTCTGTACTAAAAAATCTTATAAGTCTAAGAAATCAGTCACTGATGGATTGTGTGAATCAATCAAGTCATCATCAGCCCTAGAGGAGGGCAAAAGGGAATGCAAAATATTCTCAAGATTACTAAGCAAATGGGAGTCACTAAACCAAATATGATTAAAGGCTTTAATTCTGTGTGCAGAAATTCTGTGTGGCAAATTAGATGTAATCCTAGGAAGGCCTCAAGTGATAAGAAAAGTGTTCATGAAGATTTGGCTTAACAAGAACTAAGAAAAAAATCACTGATCAAAAATATATTGTTAAGGACAAATTATTCTCTGTTTAGAGAATCCCATAAGGCCTAAAGTCTACAGCAAAGACACTGCAGATGAAAATAATACCTTAGGAGAAGAAAATCTACATAAACCAGAAGTCTAAAAATATCTGCAGACTGAGGAACAGCATACACAAGAGCATCTTTAAATGGAATGTCAGCCAATTAGTAGGTGTATCTGTCTGCCAACCTTGGATTTAATGAGTGCTAGGTACTTAACAGCTCTCCTTGCTTGTAGTAAGGAACAGCATAGATTGGCAATCCAATCCAATATCTGTCCTGCACATTGTAGGTTTTTCCTAACTAAGGAACGTTTATAGATCTTGTGGGAACAGGAATCTGCCATCCCTCCAGCCTTTTCTCAACAAGGATCCTGATAGAGCTAATTGAAACCTTTCCACAAGAGATATTTTGCTAAGTTTCTGTATAACTGAAAGGTGCAAACATGTAATATTTTTAAATTTTTTTATGAAAAAACAGATGGCTGCCTTGTAAGCCATCTCACAGGTTAGCTGGGGACTGGAAAATTAAACAGGTGGTTCCTGTATTAGTAAAGGAGTCTTCTTTATATCACCCTGACAAGCCAAGCAACGGCTGGCTTGGAACCCCTAGACAAGGCAGCATTCTCTAAAGCTTGGAACATGGTACATTTGCCTGTTCCCTGATTTCTTTTCCATATAGTTGATGGCAAGACAGGTTGGTAGCTTTCCAGACAAGCTATTCAGCTTGCAAGCTAAACAGGTCATAACTAAGTAGGAAGAAGACCAGTGGAAATGAAAGAAACTGTTCTCTTTGCTAAAAACTCGGCAGTGCCAGTATTGTTTTCTGGAGTGTGATTTTAATTTTTTTTTTTTTCTGGAATGATGCAGGATGAAGTGAAAATCCAAAACTACCTGAAATATCACAGTAAAGTAAAATTTCACTGTCTTGCTTGCCAGTTATGTCTGAGCACCTTTTGTGCAGAAGCCAGCAGTAAATGTGAGATCATTGAGGATTAGAGAGGCAAAGATTGGAAATAGAAGGGGGGTTGACTTCAGGCAGGTGTGAAAGTAAAGAATGACAGCAGAGGAAGAGGAAAATCTTTATAGACTCTTCAGCTTTCATTTCAAGAGCTTCTGGAGAGAAATCGACACCTTTAATACTGCCTTTGACTTGATTTAAGTTGACACTTCTAAAAAGACAGCTATTATTTCTGTTAACAAAACCTCAGAACGGTTCTTTTATTTTCATAAACAGCTTAAAGGGTGTTAATGCATAAACACTCAAGGTATCAGTATTCTTCTTACTTATCAGTACAAGCCAGCTTGTACAGTAACACCTATGGAGTTCTTGAGGGAACAAGGAAACAGCAAGTAGGCAAGAGGACTCCAACCAAGGGATTAGCTGATGCACCATCTTGCAGGATTGATGGAGAATGTTGCTGCTGGAACTCTCAGAGGTGTAATTTCAGCAAACCATTCACATCTTGGTACATATTGTTAACAACAGATGATTTTCTCTCAGAACAGTTTGTTGACTGCTTGTCATCCCACTGAGGCTGGCATGATGCTTTGGGAATAGATACTCTAAATGGTAAGGGATAATATGAATCCTAACAGACAATCCAATAAAAATCTGGTCAAGAAACCTACAACTGGAGATCATTTCTTCAATAATATCTTTCATTTTCCATCTGTGTTTATTGCTGTTAGTACAGCAAGCATTAATTGTATCATTTGTTGTGATCTAAAAGAGTATCCCAGCTTATCTGAAATATAAGATAATTATGCAGCTAAGATTCCCATTTCGTAGAAACATCACCTTAGAAACCTATCTATCCTCTTGTATCTGTAAATTTCCAGAACTAGAGCCTGGGAGAAGGTTAAATAAACGTTTAGGCAGATTATAATTTCACAGCCTATTTGGAACTAAGTTTTACTGAAGCACAATTTATCTCGTCTCTATCTCTTAAAAAGGATTGTTGTTTGGATTCACATACATGTCAAATATTTTTCTAATCCCCATTTTGTTAGCTTTAGTGTCTGTACATTGCCTAAATTGCTCATGTCACTCTACAAAACATTTTTTTCCTATTTTTAACATTTTTTTGGCTTTTAGTCTGGAAGATAAAAGGTATATAATAGCAGATGATAAAGGTAGAGTCCTACCTACTGAATACATCTCTATCAAATCACATCTTTTTGTCTCCCTTCTAAATTAAACAGATAAAATCTTTAAAGTTCTATGTGGAAAACTTTTCATGTCTCAATCACTTACTGCTTTCCTCTGAGCCCCATTACTTTTGCTGTCCTTTTAGCGATAAGGCCGCAGTAATCAATATTTTCAACAGCCTTGAGAGAATTCAGATGAGAAAGATGCCTGAAGGGCAGGTTCAAGTGCTCAAGCCTACAATTTAGGGTCTTGCAGGAGATGATACAGACACAGATGCTCAAATTATCAGCCCTACTTGCTACTTCTCTGCTTCAGTAGCTCCAAATTCATCCACTTTTTCTTGCTGCTTTCACTCCATATCACCTTATGCCTGAACACAAACCAAAACCTTTCAGACAGTTTTCAACAGATGTTTGATAGTCCTGGGATTCTTTCATGATTTTTCCACGTGATTCTGAATTAATCCTTTGTTCACAGGTTTTAAGTCCTAAATCAATATTAATCACTGAGCATAATTCAGTGAGGCATAGCACCTTGTTGTTCAAATAGTGGATGATCCTGTGTGCCTTCCAAAGATCATCCAGTTGCTAATATAGTGGGGGTGGGGGGAGAAATCTTACTTGGTTGAATAGTAAAAACAGATTTACTATGATATATTAAAGCACTGTTTTTGATAGTTTTGTTTGCAGAACTGGTGAGGGAGTAAGGGAGGTGGGACTCAGCATTTGTGGAGGAAGAGGCAGTGAGTGAAAAAATGCAAGCAAATGTTTTTATTTCACACAACCCAGATTCTGACACTGCTGTACTAGGAATCATTGCTACATAAAGTGTTGGATAATCAGTTCCCACATCAGCTTTTCTTTGTAAGAAATAAGCAAAAGCAAATTCTAGCTTTTCCTTCTGAGGAAAATCTTGCATAAATGACCTGAGAGGTGCCAAGATGTCAGACTGTCTGCCTGAATCAAAAGATCGTAACAAGGCATCAGCTCCTTAAATTCCAAAATCCATATGAAGCTAGTAATTGAACTGGCACGCTGTAAAGAAGGAATCCTCTCTTTGGACCACTGCACAGCAATAAGAGATTTTTGAATGGCTGATTTAAAGGAAAGATAAAGGATAAGAACTGCACCAGCACATCCTACTGATTTACTGTAGAGATGGAGTTGTGGCAGCTCAGTAATACCTCTACTGCAATCTGGATGCTTTATATTTTAGCCACCTTTATCGATTTACTTTGGTTAGCACAAGGGGACAGTAACACTGATGACAGGACAGGTTTTATGGCAGCATAGTACACGAGACTGGGACAGTAACTCACCAGCTACCTTGCAGGAATGTCCTGATGGTTCATTTCCAGTGCTGCTGTTGCTCAGACTGCTTATACTAGATTACATGAGGCTGCACCTCTCACACTGCAGATACGTCCTGTGATTTGAGTATTTCTTGTGGACACAGTGTGTATCACGTTGGTACTGCTTTTATCAACAGGAGAGATTTTAGATTCTTTTGTAGTGTCTTGTTCATGGAAGCTTTTCATCAGCACATTCTCAGCACATTCTTGGTACTGAGAGTTTCACATGCATCTTGTGGGTATTTTTTTTTCCCTTGATATGACTAATTGTAGGGCATATAAATGGTTTTGAAAAACCTAGTCAGTCTATAGACTCCCAAATATCTTTTAATAGCTTGAGCTGTACCGCTAAGTTCCTCAAGCTATACCAAGAATCCCTTATCTATAGACCTCTAACTTTTGCTGACCTACATTATAAATATGAGTCAACATGTCCTCAAAATTTGGACTGGTACTTGGAGCAATGTCTCTGGAGCCCAATCAGATCAGACACAAATCAAATTCAGCACTACTACAGTAAGTGAGGGCATGCCATTGAGGCTTAGACACCCACATGCATTTATTTGTCTGATTCCACATGAAATATCTTAGCACCTGCCTGAATTTGTAAAAAAAGTAAGATTCGATGATTTTTTTCCTGTGGGTACCTAAAATGTCATCTAAGACTCTCCCCAATCTGCTTGCACATAGAAGCATCTGAACTTTACACTGCTGAGCAGCTAGAAGCCAATTAATGCCTAAGCACTGTCAGAAATCATAAAGTAGATATACCTAATTCTCTTTCGGAAGCCAGTCGGTGACATTTTCAGAGTTAAAAGTTGTATCCCATGCAAAATGTGGCTGGAGGAGAGGTTACATGTTTTTCATTTCTCAGTGAGGTAGGTAGAAAACTCACACAAGATGCTGCAGATGCAGATTTAATACTTTCCTTTTTTGAATATTTCCCCCAATGTTTTAACCACCAGGGTCTTTGTAGTTTTACTTCCTTCTCCCTTTTTTTGGGCCTAATAAATATTTAATGATCCTACATAAAACAGATCAGCTTCCTTCTTTTTTTTTTTTTTTGAGTGATGCTCTTGAAAGAGCATTCACTTAGGAGGTAGGAAATAAGCATTCAACCAACATATAACAGGAGAATGACTTAAAAAAATCTGTAGCTTATGTATCCACTAAGCAGTCAGGGGGGCAACATCATCTGCTTCTTCATTTTATCACAATAAGCTTGCTTTAAACTGTTGACACAGAAAAGAGTTCAAAATTTTTATCCCCAGTAAATAATTTCTGAGAAAGGAGATATCTAGGATACAGCTTTTCTCATTGGTATTTCTTACAGCACATTTTGATTAATAAGCTCACTTGTATGGATCTCTTTGTTAGGCATCTAAATAACACCAAAGAGAAAAAAATCTGCATCTGGGCTTATTGCATTTTGCAGTGGCTCGTTTTTATGATTCATACCCTCAGTATTGTTGTGCATAGAAGCACCATGTAATGTCACATTTCTGCTTTATAGATGTAGTCTGAAGTTGGTGAAAACTGAGAAGAAATATTCATTGCAGAGCTTGACTCTTAATGCTTATTTGGAACCAGAACTGACAAAAACCAGACAGGACGTTTGTGCAAGGGAAGTGGGGGAAATTACCTTAAAAACAGTATGTCTTTTAAAATAAGTTTGTGAAGGGATAAGGAAAAAAAAAGTTGATGAATACAAAAGAAAAAGGCAGGAAAAAGTTAGTAAAGTAGATGAATAATAGGAAAAAATATTAATGCTCCTTAAAAAAATATGAGCAGGATTAGTTTAGGGAGTTGATAACCATGATGTCTGTTCATATGTATGGAGCAAGGACTGTCCATGAACTATTTAAAATTAGGATCTGGGATTTTTTTTTTTCTTTTGTTTTGTTTGGTTTTAGTTTTGGTTTTGTCTTTCTTTCTTCTTAATTTATTTGTTTTTGTTCTTAATTTATTCTTTGTTTTGTTTTTGTTCTTATTTTATTTTGTTTTATTTGGGATTAGGATAGAATTTTGTTTTGCAATTTTTACTACTCTTGATCTTTGGAAAAAATCAATAACTTGGATTGTATTTTATTTAGAAATTTTAAGGAGAAAACAAGATTCTTTGAATACTGAATACAATCAAATTTTATATAGTCAGTATGTAGACCTGGGTTTGATTTTTAAGAGATGTAGTTTAATCTCTAAAATTTTAGCACAACAAACGTTGAACAAATATTTTCCTCTGAAATGTAGAACTCTGTTTTTATAGATATCTAGGCCATATTTAGGTGCATTTAATTTTAGTGCTGGTATTTCATAAGTTCAGAATTTTATGAATATCAGGACTTGCTTACCTCACAGGTTTTAGAATTCATGAATAAACATAAAAATGTTGGGGAGTGGAATAAAAAGGCAAATTTCTAGAATAGCATCCTCACCTAAGAAGCATCAGACTACACATCAGCCCAGACAACAGTCAGATATGCTCTACCTTTACCATTTAAATTATCTTTAATTATTCTATTTTTTCCTTTTTCTTTTTTTTTTCCTTTTTTTTTTTTTTTTTTTTTTTTTTTGGCCAGTGGTTCCAACTTAAGCATTGCTTTTTATCTGATCTCCAGAGACAAGTGATTTTGATCATCAAAATAGAGAGAGAAATGCAAATCGGGGGGAAAAATCCCAGAGTAGGCTCAGAATAACTCTAATGAGTAACTGATTTAAACTCCTATCTGGTAAGAATTGTAGAGTTTCTACCTTAATCATTTTAACTGTGTGGAATACAGAGTCAGGCCTGTTTGTATCACCCTTAACTAGAATTTTCTGTATCCTAGCTCTGTTATACAAATATCGAAATACTTGCATTTATGCATTTAGGTATGGTCACAATATATTTGTGTGCTGTTCTGGTCTTTTTTGTCTTGTGTCTTGTTTAAAGAACAAAATGCATTGAGATAAAATTGAGGCATTAAAGAAGACATCAAATAGAATATAAGGGTTAAAATTAAAATTATAAAAGAATGCTGCAGCCTTCCTACAGAGACAGTTAAGCTTCATTGTTTGATTTTACTCCTTTTTCCATAGTCCAGGTATGTTAATTAAGAAATCATTTTTCAATACATTTCTTTATAAAACTAACAGACTACCAGTGAAATATTTGCAAAATATATATATACTTGAATCACATCAGGAGAAGGATATGTTGTAGAGGTGATGGCTCAGAACTCCCGAATAAGAGAAAGTCTTCACAAAGAAGAATTGTTAAAAGACTTGTAAAAAGATTTGTCAGTCCATAATGCAGTGACAGCAGAGGAAGGCAAACAAATGGTTTCTGCTTACATTTTACAGCAATTAAGAAATTAGGCAGATAAAGAAAGTTTGGGATTAGATTTTTCCTCAGAGCACTCTGATTACCAGTTATGCACCTGAATTTTGAGTTATCAATAAGGAACAGAACATGATGAAGGAATGAGCGTGGAGAAAGGAAATGAAACTGTGTATTGTATTACCATATATCCTTCAATTATTTCAATAATAAATCCCAATTACTTACTATAAAATATAATTATTGAATCTCACTGGCTTCAGTACCTTTTAAAGTTTTCTTTAAATGAAAGTGGTGTGCTGAGTAGTTGCATTCTTAAAGCTTGCAGTCAGGCTTTCATTCACATTTTAGATTAATCCAAGGCTGTGTTTATCAAGGATATTTGGGCCATGGAGCAATGCAATAGGATTCATGAGTGGAAGTCCTGACTTGGCCTGGTATTTATCATTTTACTCAGGGATAACCCTCAATGAAGAAAGAATAACTTCTACTGCTACTGTTTGATCAGTGTAAGCTTTTTACAATACTCAAATGACAGGGAAGGGAGAAGGATAAGCCACCCTGTGTGGCAGGGAGAACTCAGGACAGTGAGAATGAAGCCAGGAGAAATCCTAGAAAAAGACATCTTGAAGCCTTCCTGCAGGTGAGTTTCAGGGCTGAGTTCCTGCTGACAGAAGTCCTCTGACTAAACCTCTGGGAAAGGGACATGTTTTGGGCATACACTATTTCTGTGCTAGGGTGGGGATTGTGTAGATGTGGAGTGAGACTCTCTTGAAGCCTTTTTGAGTGGTGATTTTCAGTGCTACCTTTTAAATACTCAAATAATGAGGCAGAAATTAACAGTTTGGGGTGTTTTCTTTGACATAGCCCAGAGTTAATGAGCCCCTGTATTTCTGATATTGTGCACACATCTGTCTCCAGGACATTTCTTCTCCCTCAGGTGGTGGCTGGCAGATGTATGTACAGGACCATGGCAGCCAGCCCTGGTGACTGGGGTCAGCTTCACAGCTCACACACATTTGTTTTTCTCTTCACACATTGTGCTAACAAATACTTAATCCCTGTCATAAAGTTTATCTGATATAAAGTAAAAAATACAGTTTTCACTGTTAGAAATATGTTCATTTTTATTATCAGGAAGACAACGCCTTTAAAATCTGATCTGTATTGCATGCTCACCCATATTGTAGTCTCTCTTATCCAAATTAGACAAATAAAGTTCCATATTGAATTATTACTCTAATATGGGGGAAAAAATGGGGCCCCTGATTGTCTGATTTTTTTCCCATAGATACCTGAATTACACACAGTTAACACTGCATTCCAATTTGCAGAACACCAAATATTGTACACTAAAAATGTAGTGGGATTAGTTAATATTGTCCACGAAAATTTCAGGTATTTTCATTCAAAAGAAAAATGGGCAGAATTTCAGTTTTAAGGCAAAACAATCTCAGAGTTTAAGATCTGCAACTTCATTCCCACATGCAGAAATAGATAACTCAAGTTCTTAGGTAGATTTATGTATCTGGGCATCTCAGAACCTCATTCTTCTCCTCAGTGTTTTTCCCCCTAATCTCCCATCTCTATTTAGGGACTCCCTTCTGACAATGAAGTAGTACTGCAATATGAGAAATGGAGGCAAACCAGAACTCCCAGGCCCATATTAATCCTGTTTATTTATTTTGTTTGCTATTTCATGTTTTGTTTTTCCAGTTCAACATGAGACATATTAGCAAATACACTGGTTTTGTTATTTACCTATGAGTGGAAAAAAAATTACCCTTTTCTGAAAAATCTCACCTTTGTTTTAGAAGGAATAAGAATTTTCCAATACAGAGAGTTTTGTAGGACTAGCACTTTTAAAATCAAGAGAAGTACTCTATAAAGCAGTATATTCTGAAAATTCAATGGGAAAAGTTATGAAAATTGTATCTTTCATTAGGCTGATGAATTCCCATGATCTTTTATTTCTACAGATGTTCACATCAGTTCTATTTTTCCACTGTATTTGTAAATTAGTTCTACTTTTGAGTAAATTCCCAAGCATTCCTACAGATGTTATGCCTCAAATCTGCAAAACAGTGTATCCTTTAATCTTAAACCTAATTTCAAGCGTATTGAAATACTTTAGATATAAAGCATGCAGCTTTTAATTTTAAGCTACTTTTGTGTAGTGTGTCCATTCTGTATGTAGACCAGCAGATGATCCACATTGATTACATGCTCACTAAATGAAGAATACAGAGGAAAATTCTGCTAGAAGAATTTAAGATACCAGGAGAAAAATGTAAGAATGTTGGGCATTGGATGAGAGTTTTATCTTAAGGCACATTTTCTCACCTGTACTTTAGTACAGCGGTGATATACAATATTCAGCGCTGTTCTTTTTTGTTTTTTTTTTTTCTTTTTGGCTAGAGGCCATAGGAAAGACTAATGACCTTTAAAGATGCTTTTTTTTTTTCATACACTTTTTTTAAAGATGCTCACTGTGCCTTTCTTTTACATTTGTAAAAGAGGAAACGTCATGTCACACCTTGGTAATGTACAAACTATTTTCTTTTGCCACTGGTCCCTTTCATGAAGCAGATCTTTAACTTGTGAGCAGAAATTTCATTTTCCTTTCTTGTCCATTTTTCATCTGGGGAACCACACTGACATAGAATTTTCTTGCTTCACAAATCCGTGCTTATGTTTTGAAGTACAATTGCTGTTGCCCTGGAGAATCATCAGGATCTAATTTTATTGGGGAATCAGAGATGTATGGAAGAACTATTTACCTTTATTTTAATATTTTTTTAGTGGCATGTAAATAAGGAGTTTTGACATACAAGTAGTCTGTACAGGTAGGTGCTTCTTCTTAGTGCATGGACCTGAAAAATTAGGACCACCTAAAAAATTCCAATCAAAGATTAAAATTTCGAAACCCAAGTAATTTGACCTTTTGTGATATTATTTCAGGGATAATCGTGGTAAAGTTGTTCCGCACAAATATAGACATATCTTTGATTTAGGTGAGCCTCAGTTATTTTGTAATTTTCCTACATCCAAAATTAAAACAGTGTTTAGTATTATGTTCCAGGGGTGGGGGGACCATGGAAAAACATTGAAAAGATTTCTTCTAAATATGAAGTGTTTATACCTAAAGTTTTCACTGAAGATCAATTATCTTTTGCAACACGGCTATTGCAAACTTCTGTGTGGATTCACTTGGGCACTAACAAATGAATCTGAGCTCAGCTTGGGGACTGCATGATTCTCTTGTGCATATCAAGATGATTTTAACAGTAGAGTTCCCACCATGTTAGCATGCAAGAGGAATATAATTGCAGATCTTTCAACATAGTTACAATTTTCACAATATTAAATGTTTTCAGATTTTTGAGGATTTTGAGTAGATATCTCTCAGTATTTTTATCTTCTCTCATGTGACAAATATCAGCATAGGGTTTATTTTCTTCTAGAAGAAGTTTAACACTACATCCTTTACAACACACACCTTGAGCATTTCAAAAGAATAAGCAGAACCAGGTCATGTTCAGGTCACTTGTTATTTCATCTTTCCACCTCCAATTCCAGCTGGCTTAATTCTTGTGTTTGTCATTAGACTCTTGAGCTCTGAGCGCCCTGATGACATTGGATGGGTGCACTGCACAGTCAAAGCTAGAGCTACTGATCTCTAATCATCCTCAAATTTACTGCAGTGGCTTTCACTAATGTGCAGTTTTATTAAGCTACCAGGAAGAACTTGATAAATCATCTTTCTATGCTTGAAAACCCCACTGAGCCTTTAAAAGCCAGGTAATAACGCTGAGAAACTGCGTTAAATTCTAACAGAAATTAGAATAGAAGGAGGAATATATTTTTGTGTCTAAGAATATAATTCATATTGCCATTGCTGTAGGTGAAAACATCAATAATGCTTGCAGTCCCATATGGATTTTTTTACACTATTCAGATCAGCTCTGGGAAAATTATAATCATAAAATGCAGATGATTAAAGTAAGATCAAATGAGTGATTGTCAGGCCAAGGAAATGGGAACTGCCCATTTACAGAGGATCTTGTTCATCTGCCCACATGTGGTGTCAGCCCCAAAGGCGAGTATCTAGAGGTGTCTATTCACATCTGGCTTCAGGCACAAGACAAATGGAGGCCAAAGATCAGGAGTGTTTGAGAACTGCTAGGCTTTGGAGGGTCTCACAGTCAGATAGCTCCCTGAAGCTGCTCCTGCTGCTGTGCAAAGTGGAGGTGATCTGGAGTGAAGACTCTGAGACACACAAGTTAGCCTGAAAAACCCAGGAAAGAACAGGTATTTCACAAGCAACATAACTGAAATGGCTCATTGAGAAGGTTATACCTTCTCCATGATATAATATAATATAATATAATATAATATAATATAATATAATATAATATATATAATATATATAATATATATAATATTATGATATAATATACTTGTTATTGTTTGTGTTTTTAAAAGCATGGCTTTATTTTAACAAGATGGCAGAGCTGATGGTGGCTCTTCTGAGAAGGGGTCCAGAGAGCTCCATAGCTTGCTCTGTGCCCTGAGCCATGAGCCAAATCATGGCATGTATACAGCTGTATCAGGTGAGGCTACACCAGAATCCAGGTCTTTCTTCCCTGTTGGAGGCTCTAGGCAGGGTTAGGATCAGTAGCAATATCAAAAGGTAAAAAATAATCAAGCTCTCTGACAAACTGCAGTTTTATGTAAATGTGTCTCTGGTACAAGGGAAGTTGCTTCAGTTCTCTAGAGTTATCTTGAGGTATCTAAAGATTCTGAGTTTGTGTTTCAGTCTGCAGAGTACTATGCTAGGCAAGTGTGATACTTTTGCATGGGAAAATAAAGTTAGATAAAGGGGAAAATAACTTTGCTTCTCCTGATGTTACCCTGCAATTTGTTTAACCCCTGAAAGTTATCTTTAAGAAGATTTTTTTGGCTAGAGTGTGAGAAACTAAACAGGGAAGATCTGTGTTAAATTTCAGCTGAATATGATTTAAAATTGGTGATATTAAAACCTGAAAAGAATAGTTTAAAAAATAGGGGGAGAAAATGCTGCTTCAAGGAAAAGAAAAAAAAAAAAGAGAGAAGCAAAGAATTCATATCACATCAGTCTAAATCTAAACTGTGATGCATCAGAAGCATTGGTATGGGATGGCACGTATTTACTACATCTCAGTGTGCTGTTCCAATGTCTTTGTACTTGCTGCTCTGTGTAATCATCACTCCCTGTTGGATTCCATGTAAATTCCAAGTGCAAGAAATACTTATTTCGTCTGGAAGCATTTCACTCTACAAAACTACTGCACAAAGTGATACAATATTCCCATTGCTCAGTGGTACCCTTTTTCTTCCAGCCTTATCTTTCAGCCCTCAGGGACTGAAGCTGCATCTGCTGCAGAGCTGTTTCTGTAATAGCTCTCTGAGAGCCTATTCCAGGTAGTCTCTAATTAGACACACCCAGATGGTGGGCACCAAGCAGATGTCCTGCCAGCTTGGGGTGGATATGGAAGAAAGTTTTCTCTTGGCTCCCCATAGTTTGTCTTTCTAATGTTTTTTTTTCCCTCGATTTTTCCTCACAGTGAGCATTTGACGTATTTGCTCACTGTTTCTAACATATGAAGTAAACATAGGCACATTAATCTAAGGTACTAAACATTCACAGCGTTTGGTGTAGTCTGAAGCCTAGACATATTGAACTCATGTTACCCACACGCTGTCACGAATGAAACTGCTCACTTGTGCTTTAATACACAATGTTTATCAGCAATTAAGATTTTATTCTTGGAAACTAATTAACAATTATGTTAATACTGCCAGAGACATAAATAAGCACACTCAATCATGTCTGTGTAGCCAGCCTTGCAGATGAAATGAATGCAGCTAGCTGGAATAGAGTCTGATATTTTCAGTCACATGAGTCACATAAGAAGCAGATCTCCAAAGTACAAAACAGTTATTTTCTGACAGCTTCTTTTCACAGTAGAACTGTACTTTAAATGTTTAGCCATATCTGACATTGAGAAGGTTTTGAGGCAGAATATTTACTTACCCAGCAATTTGACCATCATGTTCACAGTGCTGTGTTTCATGCTCCATTTGCCATAAATGTTGACGTGTTTTTCACAGTATTTGGGGCAATGACAATTTTAATTAAAAAATTCCCAGATTATTCCTTCATCTTTCTAAACGTGATCACGTACAGAACAACTAAAAAAAAAAAGCTCAAGTGGATTTGCAATAGTGTCCTGTAATCACTTATGTTTCAAGAGATTTAACAAATCAGTCCTCAGATATCATCTCTCTATCATATTGTCTTTTTTTAAAAATGCAATTATTTAATTTATTAAAAAGCAATTATCACAAAATGGCCGTGCATTACACAATATGATAGAAAAATTTGTAAAATATGTAACTTGGAAACTTGTGCTGGTTTTGGCTGGGGTAGAATTAATTTTATTCACAGAGATTGGTATGGAGTTGTGCTTTGGATTTGTGCTGAACATAGGGTTGATAATACTTTCTGTGTGTTTTTGGTTTTGTTATTGATGAGCAATAGCAAAAGATGTTTTTATTATCGCTGAGCAGGGCTTACACAGAGCCAAGTCTTTTTCTGCTTTTCACACTGCCACACTGCTGATGGAGCTGGAAGTGCTTGGGAGGCTGGGAGAAGACACAGCCATGAAAGGTGAGCCAAACTGACCAAAGGGATATACAAAACCATAAGAAATCATGCTCAGTATATAAATTTCAGGGAAGAAGGAGGAAGTGGGTGTTTGCAGTGATGGTGTTTGGCTTCTAAAATCACCGTTCTGTGTCATGGAGTCATCCATGTCATCTCTCTGCTCTCCTGGAGATGACTGAACACCTGCTTGTCCTTGGGAAAGAGTAAATTAATTCCTTGTTTCTCTTTCCTTATGTGCATGGCTTTTGCTTTCCTTATTGAACTGTCTTTATCTCAACCCATGATTTTTTACCTTTTGTTCTTCTGATTCTCTCGCCAGTTCTACTGGCTGTGTAGTATTTGTTGGCTGGCTGGGGTTAAACCACAACAGTCCGTTTTGGACAATAACAAAAAACCTTCTCTGTATTATCAACCCTGTGTACAGCACAAATCCAAAATATAGCCTCATACAAGCCACTGTGACGAAAATGAAATGTACCCCAGCCAAAATCAGCACAGAACTGAAGATAAATTTGAAGCATGGAAGGCTGCCTTTGTGAATCATAATGCTTTTCTTGAGGATGTTTTGAAAACAGCTTTACAAACTTCTCTGTCAAGAAGCGCAACTAAAATATGTTTTCATCATTATTTTGGAGATATTTGCATAATATTATATTTTCACAATCCGTGTTCTTGCACACTACTTTCTGATTTGGCATTTCTTGGAAGGAAGTATTTCAAACTCTTATCTATGAGAAAGAATTACACTGTTTTTTTAACCAACTTCTTAGTCATTAAACTGTAACCTGAAAGGTAAGGAAATAACAGAGGTCTATGGAAGGAAAATATTATTTATATCTCATCCTTTGAAGAAAAAAGAGGAAAAGAGTGA